>JAWNMO010000559.1:1325000-1452500 GCA_035043915.1 Drosophila paramelanica | reverse complement strand
TTGTACGATTTATTTAAGTTTTACTACATTTAATTTGAACTTTTGCGGTTATTTTTTGTAAAGCTGGTTTTTAGGAATACATAAAGGGCGCATCATTCAGAGCAGGTCAGTATGAATACTAAGGATATGTTGCTCATCCAGAAACCAAAAACTTAAGAACCAAAAGCTGTGGATTAAAATGTTTCTTAATGAATTCCAACTTTTAAAGCTAAAATAAAGCAAATGCTTCACTTTATAAACTTTTCATTTTAAAATCAAAATTGATTTATACTTGAAAATATTCAAAATTGAAATATACTTGTGATACAAATAAAGTGGACTTCAAGATGTTGGCCAGTATTTGAAGAAGAATTGTTAACAATTGTTTTCTATAAATTAGTAACAATTTAGATGTGAGATGCAAATCAGTTTGTTATTGTAAAAGTTGGAAAACATAGTTGATAAAGTATTCAAGTTCAGTTTCTATTTAGCAAAGAATTGTTAATCATATTAGTTGGTGTCATTTGACTGCGAGATAAATGATGCGCCAGTCGTTAATGTCTAGTTAAACACGAAATTAAAATTAAACTTTTGTAAAACATGGACTGTGACTCTGCGCGAATGCGCCACGCGCTTTTTGGTGCTATCTTTTATTATTATGCGGCCGTAAAGCCTACTTGCTTACTATCAGTGTGGTGCGTGTGGCCCACATTGTTTGCTTTTGGCCGAAATGAAGCGGGGCCATGGCCCACAATTCTGCTGTCGGTGGTGGGTGTCTAGCGGCAAGGTCATATTTGCGGTGTTGTCCCGCAGGCGCACACGGCAGGCGCGTGATATATGTGCCAGATCGAACGAAATTCACGATACGATATACATATATGTATGTATATGTTGTATTTTAATGCATTCGCATTGAGGCGGCTTCCGTACAGGATGGCCTCGCTAACGCCTACGCTGCCGGCATGCCGAGCGGGACATCTATTTGGTTGCCAACTGAGGCGACAACAAACTGTTGAGTGGAACCTGAAATTGGAATCAAAATTGAATTGCAATCGAAATTCGTAATCGAAAACACGGCCAATTAAAAACTAATGGGTCTGGGGTGTTTGTCAATTAGGCCGATAGACGGCGCGATAAATATATATATATATAGTTGCATTCAAAGCTAATTGCCAAGCAGAGGGCTATAAATTGGTTGCATCCGCTGCTTCCGAGTGCATCGAAATGTGGCGAGTATCCCTCATGGCATTGTTCTTGTTGGCCGTGCTGCTGCCGCTTGGCACTGAGGTGAGTCTGTTGTTGCTGCCACAAACTTAAGTTGGCCAAGTTGTGCATGTTGTTGCTCTCTTGTTTGGCAGTCGGCCAACTATAAAGTCTATTTGGATGAGCAAATGTCTCAGGCGTCCTGCGACAGCAAGCAGAACCGGGGCAATACGCCGTTGGGCGACATCTTTGACATCAGCGGCCTGACGACTGACCTCGGCCAGGACTACGAAACTATCTACATTAGCGGCGATATTATTGTCAAAAAGGACCTGCCCCCGAGCCCATCAAATTCGCGGCGGACATCGATCGTTGGGAGCGTGGCCACTGGGTGCCAACAATTATTTCCCTTAAACGCAACGACTTTTGCAAGTCCCTAAAGGATCCATTGGAAGTCTGGCACAGCTACATCGTTGCCCAAATACCCAAGGAGCAGCGCAAATGTCCACCCAGAGCAGGTGTAAGTATTCCAAAAAAGAATCCAACAACAGTTACGAAAAATCAAATATTCTTATTCTAAAGTAATTTTGTGTATTTTTTTGAGTGATTTTCGAATTGAAAGAAATTTAAAATTCGCAAGGGAAACAACGTAAATATCGTACAAAAACAAAAAAAATTGGGTTTAAATTGAAGTTATGTCAAAATTTGAAAACGACGAATATTTAACAGATCAAATTTTAGAAACTCTAATATGAGAATATGAATTCTACAACAGTCAGGAAAAAATCAAGCATTTATCTATTAAAGCTATTTTGTGTCCTTTTTTGACTGATTTGTGAACAAAAAAAAAACTACAAAATTTGAAAGAAAAGCAGCACAAATATCGTACACTAAAAAAAAAATTTGGGTTTAAATTGAAGTTATGTCAAAATTTGAACAAGACAAGAATTTAAAGGATCAAATTTTAGAAACCAAAATTTAAAAGTGAATAAAATGAAAAAATAATGAACTTTAAAATTAATAAAAGACATCTTACAATTTTTTAAATATTCTAAAATTTTTCAGTTTTTTTTTGTAAATATCTTGGAACCTAAGAATTTTTTTATATATCAAATTTTTTTATTTTTATTTATTTATTTTTTTTATAAATATTTTGTGTCAAAGTTTCATTGTTGGTATTCATATAATAAGGCTATGTTTCAAACCCTATTTCGTTTAATCAGCTTATTTAATATCTTTCAGAACGTTTACAGACTCCAAAATGTAACCAATCGATTGCAAATTAAGAACGTGCCCCGCTGGAATATCGAGGGGAGTCTGAAGGCTGTGATTCACTTAAGTGTCGGTAATATGAAGAGCTGTGTGGTGATCTTCTTTACAGTTAGCTTAATTTAAACACGAATCAAATGAATATTTTGGTGTGGATATTTTTTTCTCTCTCTTTTTAGTATAGATGTTGCTACTGTTGATTATGCTATATTTAGAATTCTTGGCAGTGTATTTAATGTTTGTACTGCTTTAATGGGTCTTATTCCACATAAACCTGTATTAAAATTTAGTGCAAATAAACAAGATTTCAGATTCATGCAAAATAAATGTCGCGTAATTAGTAGCCAAAGTTTTCATCAGGCTGTTGTGAACCTGATAAGCATTTATATATTCGTAATCCCAGCGAAACGGAACGAAACGGAACGCTCAGCTCCCGTAATCCCCATTGCTATTTACCAACGGCTCAAAGTCAGCGCAATTTCAGCAACTGAACTCATTTGTATTTCTCAGCGGACGGCGCCTGATCCCCAAAAACCCAGAGAATTTACAGCACCCACATTTTATGACAGTAGCGCGTAGATGTTCTGTTCTCTCTGGATTCCCTGGTCGGTCCATTATCTGGTTGAATCTCACGTGGTGGCGCTGCCATTGGCATTGCTTAACATTTTCGCCTGGGCTGTCATAACAATCCAATAAACGACCTGATTAATGGAGTCTATAAAGTAAATACGAATACGAACTATATATACTCCAAGCTAAGGATCATATAAACATAATACTTGCTTAGTAATGCAACTGAAAAAGGTTATCCAAGTCGAAAATATACTGGAAGAGAGGGTAAATTGTGTACTTAAATCGAATACTAGTCGTATCAGAATCAGAAAATACTAAAAACAAAACCATATTTTTCTAGAACTTTTATTGATATTAAATTCAATTTATTGTTGCTTATTTTAAGCAATAAATATTTAATTTGGTATTTAATTAAAAAGTTTCAAATAATATTTATTATATATATTATATAAGGGAAATGTTCTGGAATTTCAGACCAAAACAAATGTGATTTTCTCTCAGTGTACGTCGGTATACCGTATGAGCAAGCTAAAAAGTATTCCCTTTACATGCACTTCTAAAATTTTAAGTCGGCTAAAGGGTACCCTACACTGACTTATGAATAATCACATTTCAACTCACTTAATACACAATCAAAAAAAATTCTTTATATTACCCATTACTCACTGGTGTTCAAAGTAAAACAAAAATAAGGACAAAAAAAAAACTAGATGATTAATCCATAATTAAGCTGTAGCTGTTTAGACGCACACCTATGTAATTGCCAGTCACTCGTGGATGCCCGTTATTTATATTACCTTCTGTGATAACAGAGGTTGAATATCTTATATTCGTAATTTAATCAAACATTACTAAAACTACCAAACATTTGTGTATATATATACATATATATATACATATATAAGGAGGGTGTAACGCTTATTCTCGCATTTTCCGTTCCGTATAAATTAAGCAAGCTATGCAAATAGTTGAGACTGCTAAACTTAAGTCACAACAAATATTCTATATGTGCTTAGATACACCATATTGTAAATATCAATAAATCTAAACGAACAATTCACGATTATTTCGCCTATGCGACATTTTATATCTCACACTAAATATTAATAAATAGCTAAGACGGTTGGCAACAACATTATTTTGTTCGAAATACCAAAAGCGAAGTAATTAATAATATTTTATTGATATTTAATAAAGCATTTAAGGAAATTTAAAAAAGGAAATTAAATTTTAATTTCCTCTAAAAAAAAAGTTTAATTTTAAATTTAATTTTCTAAACCACTTCGAAAATATATCTCTGGTTGAAACCCTTTTCGACTTAATGCCAAATCGATATGCTGATTGAACAAATTGCTGCGGGGGTTGGAGGGGAGCAAAAGACGGGGAATTGCTGACCAGAGTTTCAAGTGAGCAGCTGACATAAGCAAAGGTCTGAGATCGTATCGATCGGGCTGACATGGCTGTGATGGATGTTGTGGGCCAGTCGGTGGGCTGTTCGCAATGCAAATATAAACGGTTAGCTGGCATTAATGTGTCTTGATGGTCGGACAGTGTAGTCGAGTATAGTTTCGCATACTCGCTGGCATTATAATAATAATAATACTAGTAATAATAGAGACAGCTGAGCACTGCGCCGTGTTTACATCATAAATACTTATTAACTACCTATTTGTTTGCCGCTCGACTTGCAAGCGCTTCAAACTAGTCGTGACCTGTTATTTGCGGACTCAGCCAGCTATCCAATACCGAACATACCGTACACCTATCCTATACAAACTGATATACTACAGTTCTACATCCCTATAGCACAAATTCTGCTTATCTTTTTTCGATTACAAGCAAATTTTGATTTTCAATTTGTGAATCTTTAAAAAAGGCTTTTTATATCGTGGGTGAAAAAAAAACTGTGAAATATATTTAATATATGTATATTTATGAATATATTTTCTTTTCTCTTCAGTACAAGGTTTGTTCTTGCCAAATTTAGAGATTCGAACTCTTATACTAAAAATATAAATGTGTTTAGCACATTAAGAGGGCTGAAATGGGCGTGGCAATGCAAGTAAACACTTCAAATGAAACTTTAAATTAATTATTCGATGACAAAGAAAAAAGTGTTTACAAAATAATACTCCTATGCAAGTTATTGTAAATTAGACGACAATTAATAATAAAAAAAATATGTTTTTAATTGTAAATTTGTATTTAATTTACACAATCAATTTTATAAATTGATATAATCAAATGTATGTTATTTGGAAATGTTTTTTTAAACAGCGCACAAGGACACTGTTGTCTTCTAATCAGCATGATCTATTATCTCCGGTTTTTCACAGTGCATGCACAAATAAAAAAAAATTTCCAAGTTGTGGTCTAAAATGCTTGTTGCTTCACTTTTTTTTAAATTAAATCAAATATAATTTATAATTGTAAAATTTCTAATAACGACTGAATATATTTATTTCGCCTATTCGTTCTGTCGCCTAACGTTTGTTTTAGTTTCTATAAGCGACGAGTTCGTCATAGCGAAGCTTGCCTGTAAATTTGCATTTCACATCCATGTCAAAGTAGTACAATGTGCATGGAATATAATAGTGGTGTTCATATTCAGAGTGGTCATTTGGTCGCCTTGTCGAGCCCTTGCGTGTTGTTTGCCACACAGCACACATGGCGTATACGTGATGCGGGCCAATTTGCATTGTGCACAGCGCGCAGCACAGGATACGAGTAACAGTTACTGTGACAGTTATTGCTGCAATCGGGTGTCGTAATAACGATGTCCGACTGTTTTCCCAGCGCTTTTCATTGCACTTCCTTTGTTGATAATTTGTATATCACTCATACGTCGCATTGGCCCTGCCACGTAAATTGCATGAATTAGGCGCCTTATTTATTGCGTTTATATAACTGTATACCACAATGTTATGAAATCTAAGCAGAATGTCATAGTTAAATGTCGAGAGTGAGAGAGAACGATACACTGATACAAAAGCGAGTGCAATTGTTGTTGCTGCACTGCTGTTTGCTTGCATTTTAATTTGTCAAGATTGTCAAGAAGTTGCTGCCATGTAACAAAACAAAACAAAAAAAAATAATAATACAAATAATTAAACAAAAAAAATAAACAGAAAAAGGTTGTCGCTCCCCGCTGACAATATACTCAATATGCACTACCTTCCCCTCCTCCCACCCACCACAACCAGTCCGGATCCCCCAAACGATCTGTCAGCTCCTGTGGTGACTTTTAATTCGATTCGATTCGTTTCATTTGATTAAATAAAGAACAGCATTTAATCAAATATGGGGAAACGTCGAGTGCGACTGAAAAGTGTAAACAAAACAAAGCGTTTCATTCATCTGCTTCTTCTTCAGTGTATTTATTTTAGTGTTTTCCAACAGCTTGTAAATATGAAATAAATAAAAATTAAATTAATTAAATAAATAAATAACAGCGGAGACACAAAAACAAAAAAATGTTCAGGAACAGTAAAATAAATAACACATTTTATTGCGCAAAACGGCAAACAAGAGAAAAACACGGCACGCAAATGGAAGGTATTTTTCCACTCCGCCCACTGACATTCTCACATTCCCACGTTGTGGCCCATTGGCATTAGGCAAAGATGCTGAAATTCACACATTTTACCACAGATTCTACATCAAAATATTTGAAGTATGTCAATCACGTGACTTTGACTCCGACTTCGACTTGGTCTCGCTTCGCTGCATTGCCAGGGGAATGGCGGGAAGTCGCCGGGAGTTAAGCAGCAAAGAGACTAAATGTCTTTATTATTAGCTTAAAC
Organism: Drosophila paramelanica; assembly: GCA_035043915.1. Taxonomy (NCBI): domain Eukaryota; kingdom Metazoa; phylum Arthropoda; class Insecta; order Diptera; family Drosophilidae; genus Drosophila; species Drosophila paramelanica. Next base: position 1,445,673 of record JAWNMO010000559.1, on the reverse strand, counting down.
TATTTTCAATTAGTTGCATTCAATTTATGCAATATTTGATTGAGATTTAGTTGCAATTGCATGCAACCATTTTCAGCGACGAGATGAAGGTTTCCCCAGTTCCGATAGTCTTTAACTAATTGGATGCTTTAATAACTATTGTGATTGCTTTGTCAATTATATAATGGATATCATCGCTGTGTGAATTCACAAATCTGTTATACAATACACAATATAGAGTGCCCTTATCAAAATATACCCTGAAGTACCCAATTAGATTGGTAGCATACAAAATAATAATAAATATCTAAAAAAATATTTAAAGATAGCTATGAAAGTGTACATATTATTTTAAACATGAGTGTACATACAAATATCCACATTAAAAAAAAAAATGTTCTAACTTTACTAAAACTAACTATTAAATAAAAAATAAATATAAAAGCAATATTGTTCTCATAAATATATTAAGAATTCCATATAAAACTTAACAATTTCTAGTTTTGCCAGCTTTAAAGCTAGTTTGATTTATGAGTAACGTTCCGTTGGGCATCCACTCAGAAGCAATCACAAATTCTAAAATAAAAATAAAAAATTCGAAAATAATCCCAACAAACCGAGTTCTTTGAGCTTCTGCTTTAGACACCGATTTCCCATAAATAATTACAGATTATGCTGTGAATATTCCAGCGGTGATTCGAAGTCGCAGAGGTGAAGGTAAAATGTGTTTTTTCTATAAATTTATATTTGCAAATTCTTATTTAATTGCAAACGTGTTTGAGTCTCATTTTATTTACTACTCTTTGTCACAAAAAAAAAGAAACAAAAATTAAATAATTTGATTTATGTATTGTTCATAGAGAGATCTGCGACATTCTAAATAGGGTCGTAGTTGACCAACCGTTTCAATGACAGTGTAATTGCATTTAATAATCGCGATAAGGCCCCAAAAACATTTATTTGTAATTTCCGCATCAATCAACATAACTGTGGATTGAAAAATACAACGATAAGTATGTAATTATGCAATACCATTAAACTTAAAGATTTGAGTATTATTATAAAAATACTTTAAGTTATATGGGATATTGCACATTATAAGTTTTTCATTATGGTAAATAAAAGAAATGAGCTGAAAATAATAGTTATTTCCCAAAAAAAAAATATAAATAATATAAATAATAAAAATATATTCTAACATTAACAAAAATTTTGAATCAAATTTGGATCTATTAAACTATTTTACTAGCTATAAAATTTAGAAAAAATTTTAATTTTTATTGCATATTTTTGAGTTTCTCAAAAAATTTAACACCTCGACTTGTTATTCGATCAGTGGACTGTATAACATATAGAAATTGGCATTGGATCAATCTATTCACACAGTGAATTGTTTGGTTTTCTGTTCGTCATTTGGAGCACTTTTCGAGGGTTTCAGTGTTGGCAAACAATCGAATTGTTTGTTTGCTCGGCTATCTAGTTGTATTGTGTACACCTTTTCCAACCAAGTAATAATTGGTGCGGAAATGCGAAAATGAAAATTGCTTAACCCTCTAATTGAATATTAATTAATCGCATGGATAGCGCTCAAAACTTTCCACATGGAATACACGATTTTTCGCACGTAAATAATATTTTTCAATACAAAAAAAAAATTAAATAGATAAATATTAATAAATTGTATTTACCTAAAGAGTTCGACATTACCGAACCTCCCAAAACGCCCGACGCCCACGCAGCGAACACAAATGGCCAATAAATCCATAAAGAGCAAACAAGCCATGTGGCATAAAAAGGCCATTAAATGTTAAATAAACGCCGAGACGCCAAGAAGTCAATTTGGTGCGAGTCCGGCGGGTCTGGTTAGTCCGTACTCGTGCCCGTGCCCGTGCCCAAATCGGACCAGACCCAACCAGTTCGGTAGCCGGCGACGGAGACGGTCAAATTAGCGGGGCTCATCAGTCTACATCGTAAAATCAATTTGCTGCTGTGTACACAAACTTTTATGGCGCAGTGTGCGACTACCGCTAATCAATTGGGCAAATTTGACATTTTTGAGGGGGGTTATTTTATGTTATTTATATTTTTTTTTTTATTATCTCTTTTTTTGCGTCTCCAAATCGATCATCATGATCATCGAGCATGATCATGATATAACTTTGGGCCAAACGTCATAATGACGTATTTGCTTTAACACCTCAAAAATTTGTGAACCTGATTCCGTGATTCAGTTGCGGAATCATAAATAAAATTACCAATTTCTCTACAAAAAAAAAATATAATAATAATAGTGTATAAATAATTATTTAAAGCATAAATTTGATGAAGCATACAAAAATAAAGTACAAAAATAGGTAATTCAAAATTTATCTTATAATTACTACGACAGCTAAAGTAGGGTACCTTGTAGTCGAGCATTCCCCTCTAATGCAAGTCGAGTGTTATAAAACCTAATTATTGTCCCCTGTGACAGTTTTTTACTGAGAAAATTAATTGCAAGAAATAAAAAACTATCGCAACTGCATCTCCTTTATTAATCACGGAACGCGACACGTAGGAAAATTTTTAAATTACTTTCGAGTGGAATTTTTTTTTTATTTATTTATTTTTTTTTCTGATTTTGGTTTAATTTTTTTTTATGTTTTTTCATCTTTTTGCGGTCACGAGTTTGCCTCATAAGCAACCCGTGCAGCAACAAACCGACGTCATTAGCTTAAAAACAAGATATCGATTTTCTTTCATTCGACCGAACCGAAGCAATCAATACTCTTTCTAAAATCAAAAAGCTTTTTTTGAGTTCGATTAATTACAGTAATTACAGTATCTCATTTTGTAACCAGTTCAAATTTTAAAGCATACAGAAATTAAAAAGGGTATTCCCTCTTATGTTAATATTTAATTTAAAGTATTTTTGCTGACAAAGTGAACCAAATATTTGATAGTATACTATGAAAAATAGTTTAAGAGTATTTAACAAAAAAAAAAACAAATAAATTAATTATTCTAACCGAAATGCATGATGACATAGTTATTATATTGTTATTACTTGTTAGCTCTTATCAGATTTTGACAAAAACTTTTCTAAAGTGACCAAAAATGGAGGCGAAACGCGACAATCGAGCGTTCCGCGATGGTGGTCTTCGGATGGCTGCTTTCGTGTTGCAAATAGTTTATTAATTAATGCGGCTCAGCCCCTCAAATGGAGCGGAACCCGGCCAAAGACCATGCACAGGCATTGCCAAAAGCGCAACAGCAACAAAAAACGACAGCAAAAAAAAAAAAGAAAGAAAAAAAAATACTGTTGATGTTGTTGCGCATTGGCCTGGGTCTGGGCCTGGGCCCGGGCTCCGGCTCGGACTCGGGCTCTGGCTGTACTGGAACTGGTATTGGCTCTGTACCGGTTCACCTTGTAAATCAACGCCACATACTAAAAATACCAGTGATCGAGTGCTGTTGTTGTTGTTGTTGCTGTTGTTTGTTTGTTGTTATTGCTGTTCACTTGGCACTGTGCAGTCGGCAGACTTGGCCAACATCAGCGCCAAGCTGGGCCCGTGAACTGCTTCTAATCGCAGTTAAAAAAAAATTTATATATAAAAAAACCAAAAAAAAAAAAAAACAAAATAATAGTCGAAAAATATTTCGAGTAGTTGTCGCCATTTTGTGTTTGCCATTTTTCTTGTTTCTTGTTTCTTGTCTTTTGTCGATTGTTTATGTTTTTATGCCGAGTTCTTCGAACTCTGCGCTGAAGTTCAAAATGCTGTTGACGAAATAACCCAACCTGGCCAAAATCACTTTTGAACGATAACACACACGGTTGGAGGAAAGCTCACCGAGACAAAGAGAGGTAGCGAAACAGAGCGAGAGCGAGAGAGAGACACTAAACTCAGATGAGAGATACGAGATTTGAGATTCGAGACTCGAGACTCGAACGTGGATTTCATTGCGGAAGCTTTATTTATTTATGTATTTTTTCGCATTTTATTGTATATATCTTTCTGGTTTATTTCTTAGGCGAAAAACGTGCACAGGCCGTTGTCCGTTGACCGATTTGTTTTGTCGCAGATGTGTCTTCCAATTTACAAACAAACAAGCAAAACAAAAATTACGCAAATAAAACAATAACAAAATGCGCGTACGTCATTTCGCAAGAAATTCTTATAAAAAAAAAAAATTGCGCAAATTTTGATATTTAAAAATGTTGCTTTTGTTTTGTAGAACCGGCTACTTTGATCTTGGATGGGTTCGTTCGTTGGCTTGATTGCTTTGCCGGAACTCAGGGTTGCCAGTTTCTTGACATCGTCGCACAGTTCCTGATTGCCGCAGAAGACAAAGATAACTTTAGCTAGCCAAACGTTCACGTTCGCTTCAAGCCAAAGCCAAGTGACACCTGTAAGTGGACTCCAATTAGAACAAAACGGCGCCGCTTTAGTTCGCCTCAGTTGGCTTCAGCTCAGTTGAGTTCAGTTCAGTTCAGTTTAGTTCAGCCCAGCTGCTTGTTTCGCTTGCTGGCCTTCAGATTTGCCGCACATTTCTGCAGCGAACCTGTTACAGTGCCTCGAGGTCCATTCCAAGCATTCCGATTGTTAAAGTCGCGTTGCAACGCTTTCCATTTCTATGGCATTTCCATTTTCAAACACCCTTCTACACGGGCGATTGTCTTGGCCACAGCTACCTGCATTGCTGTTAATTACGCTGCCATTCTCTGGGTCTTATAACTGAATCTTGGCCCACCCTTCACTCTAACCAGACTTTGCTCTCGCCTCTACTCACGATTTATTTATGGCGCTAAATATGTGACAATCTTAATCGGAATGGGGGGCGGGGGTTATGGGAATGCAACTGGACAGCGATCCGGTTATATCTTGCAGATTCCAGTAGAAACTGCATTTGTTCCCATAACGATATAAATTTATACATATAATGAAAATAACATAAATATCAGCGATATTAGTTAATATAACAAGATCACGCTTTCCTTGTCTCCATCGATAAATCACAGTTCGTTCTTTAGAGTTATAGCACAAAGTAATTGGATTGACTTGTACCGAGAATTGCAAGTCATTTAACAAACACAAACTATACAGCTTAATACATATTTAAACATCATTAAAATATTGATCAATCTCAATGTCGTGAATCGGACAAAACTTTGTTATATGCTAATACTCAATTCGCTTCAAAAATAATATTGAAAATTCTTCTTATATATTTTTGTACTAATATATTAAAATTTAAGTAATGTTTATGTATTTGTATATTTATAGGAATTTTTTTATTTTTATTCTACTTATTTTAGGAATTTCAAAATTTTATTTGCTGCATTTGCATCGAAATCTAGTTTTTTTGTGTATGCATTATACCTTATTAGTAAAACAATTTTCTAACAGGGTATGTTAAATATAATATAATTAAACAGCTTATTACTAAGTGCTTCAAAAACATAGAAAGCCTTTAAATTCTCACTAAGGAAATACTTTTGGGATTTTCTAAAGAAAAAGGTATGAAATATTTGTTTGATTGTTCAATCACGAAAATGACTAATTTCTAGTATTTAATACGCGCTGCTAATTTATAATAGCAAAAACAATGATAGGTATGCGCTTGTTGGGAATTACCCAATTAAGAATCTAAAGAATTTGCCTTTCCTTTCAAAGAGGGTAATAGAATTTGCCTTTCCTTTCAAAGAGGGTAATACTTTATTTTTTTTAACAAAAAGATAACTTGATTTGATAGAGGAATAAAAAAAAACTTAACTGATTGGCTAAAATTGCATTTGTGCAACATCAATTATTTATAATTTCCAACTGATTACCATATATATATATATATTACATAATGTACCAGAAAGGGTATTTAAGCTTCGGCACGTTGTTCAAAGTTCTTAATTCAAATTGATGAAAAGCTAATGAAATGCTTTTATTAGTCACTCTCACACTCTCTTTCTCTCTACCCAATATTTATTGCTTAATCTTAATTAACTTGATTGATACGTTTAGATATGGCACGTGTGTGTGTGTGTGAGTGTGTGTGAGTGTATTTGGTTTTTGAAGTGCCCGCCCAGTCGTAACTTTCTGTATCAGGGACCCTTCCAGATGACAGAACCGCCCTTTTGCCAGGTATTTCCCCCTGTATAACCAATTGCTTTGTGTTTCTTTAGTCAATAATTATTTCGTTGAGTTGTTAAATCGGCTATTGTACACGTTAAAATCATCTGTTTTCAGATGCAGATGCATTTCCTGATTTGCTTAACGGGTGTAAAAACTTTCGTTTTGGCCAATATTAAATTTATTTTATTTAACATGCACATAAAACATCTTATGTCAATGTTAATTAATGTTAATGACATTTATTATATAATTCCACACGTTAAAAATAATTAATAATTGCCTTTATTTCAGTTAAGATTTATTGTTAGTTCTGTGTGTATATTTTCTTAATTATTCTATAAAGCCTCGTCTATTTAATCATTTATTCACAATTTATTAGATTTACCCTCAAATTTGGACTTCATTTCTACACATAGATTAAATATTTATTTATATATTATATTTATATTAGAATCGTTCAGATCGAATCACTATAATATATAGATTACCCAGGCTAACAATACTTTTATCATTGTATTTAATTAGAATACTTTACTATAATCTCTTGTTTATCCTTGTTGTCGACCCGAATTTAAAAAGGTTTTCGTTTTTTAACGTTCTCTATCAGATTTTTTCATATTTAATTTTCTTTAGAATATTTTTTTTGTTATTTAAATCAGTTAATGTGATAAGAAATTAACTAACTGATAACTTTGCTAAATTATTGAATTTGTGATATATTTTTTTAAGCGTGATATCGAAAATAATTGAAAGCCAACCAGTTTTGTTCCTTTTGTGGCTGTGATAAATATATGTTTTAAATACATTTATTGGCAATACATTTTTAATGGCAGCTGGGCGCTGCGTCGGCTTGTTAACTTGTCCATGCAACGCGATCGCGTCCTTGGCCTTCACACACATTTCGAATGCAACCTGGCCCAAACTGGGTCTGGGTCTGGGTCGGGTTTTGGGCTCGAACTCGGAATCGGAATCGGACTCGGACTCGGACTCGAACTTGGGCTGTGGCCTCTGGATCGCAGCTGTCCTCTGTCCTCTGGACGTATCTAGTTAGCAGCAGCTACCTGAATTGCGTAAGTTGTTGTTTTTTTTTTTTTTTTTGGGCATTGCTGCTCCCGTTAATAATTTGCTGTTGTTATTGTTGTTGCTGTTGTTGTTGTTATTGTACGTGCTGCCCAGTCGCGATTTCAATTATGGGATTCGCGCACTGATTTTTATTAGTTGCTGTTGTTATTGTAATTTATTAACTCGGATGCTACGTGAGTGTTATTGAAAATGGTCATTTTTTTGTTCATGTTTCTGATGTTGTTGTTGTTTTTGCTACATAGCTATGCCGCTACCTCCACCCATATTATTATTATGATTTGGCCGTCCGTTCTGTCTGCCACTTGGAGTGTTTGTTAATTTAATTTATTCAAACATTGAACTTTTATTTGCTTTCAAGTGAGCCAAAGGTGTTGGACTGCACGTGCGTCGGGTGGGCTGTGGGTGTTGAACGGGGCGTGGCACGAACAGCCAAGCAACGGTTGTTGCTATTTTATTTATCTATATATATTTATAGTTTTCGCATTCTTATTATTACTATGATTATGCATTTTTGCCATTATTTTGATTATCTCCACATTTATGCAAAATTTCAAGGAAATTTTTGGAGAGCACTTTGCAAGCACACAAAGAGTAGAAACAACAGCAACGAAAACAAATAAAATAAATACAAACACAAACATTTAATAAACAAACACAAAGCGAAACGACGACGCAACATTCAATGATCGAATGAAACGAACAACAACAGTTATGAAAAGTCAACGAACAATAATACAAAAAAACATATAAAACTAAAACGAAAACAACAGAAGCAGTTGAGGAATCACAATACTAACAAGAAGGTTAACACTCGATGTCTATGGGTTTTTGGGTGTGGCGACCGTTATGTCTAAAAAAAAAAAAAAGCAATAACAATAATAAACAATCGTAAATAATATATACTTATAACGGGCAACGATCGATTGATCGATTTTGTTGAGTTGGGGTTGATCCGTTTTGCTGCTGTCAAAGTGCATGTTAACTGATAAGCAGTTAAATGTGACAACAGGATACGCTAAGCAGTTCAAGTTAACAAGCAGATTAACATGAAAGCAAATTAATATCAAAGAACGAGCTACTTTACATTTGTTTGACAACCAGATCGATTAATCGATTCTGCGAAGGAGTTAATTGAACACACGAACACAAATTTAATTATAGGTTTAATTTGACAAGGTGGTGAATGTAAATACATTTAGTACTATAATTGTATATTTTAATTAGAAATTTCGGGTTTTATGTTCTGTTAAGCAAATTCAATTAGTTCATTCGGAAAGCAGGAAATAATAAAACAAACATAGGTAATACCAAATTAACATAAAATAAGTTGAATTTTGTGGTTTTGTAACCACAGAATAAAGCTGATCATAATGATGGCAGATTGTTTTCAAACTTGTAAATTGAAATGAACTCAAACTGACTTATAATTGGTATAGACTCAAATTGTTACTACTTAGGTATTGTCGTCATATTGTCAATACTAAAACGCAGGTGAGAAATACGTTTCACATTGTTTTTCTGTGGCCTTGAAGTCTAATACTAAGCACAGTATAAGAAAGAGAGAGAGAGAGAGAGATAGAGGGAATGAATCGTATAGATCATTTATGTCGCAGACACACAGTCAAAAAAACCCCCAATTCGTACGATCATAATTTATTTAAAAAACATATCCATTGACAAGACGATCACAGACTGAAAGTGATCTCGAAACGATCGTCAACTGTTTATCGCACCATAAAACAAGCTATTTATGCGCAGAACTTTATTTGAAATATATACGTACATATATCTCTTTCTTTTATTTCGATTCCGTGCACGACATCCACAAATGTCGAGCAGGCATTTTGATGAATTGCCGAAACATTATTTTTTAAACTATGCGCAGTTAGTCAAAAATGCGACTATTTAAACTGATATGATACGATACGTTATGATATGATATGATGTGATATGATTTGTGTGCGTTGTGATGAATGGAAACTCGTTCCGGCTGTGGGACAAGCCTCCCAGGTTCGCCAGACCGACAGCAATTTGATGTTGGTTGTCAAATATTTGTGATCTCTCAAAGCCTTTTGCAATTGGCACAAAGTCCGGCGTTTCAGACGAAACGCAACTTTTTATTGATTAATGATAATTAAACAATTCCGCTCGGCTTTGCTAATGGCGTAGACTGTTTTTTTTTTGTGTGAATGAAGCTTTCGATGTGGATATGGATATGGATGTGGATATGGATTGGCAGTTCACATATCGAGCACTTAGCGTGCCAACGCTAATGCCCTCTAATAGAGCACGAGTACAATGTGATATTAATTGAAACATGCAAACAGTGGGGAGAACACAACAACAACAACAACAACAATAACAATATAAAAAAAATAACAAAGAAAACGAAAAACAGCAAAATAAATAGAATTAATAAGCCAAATGTTCGTTTTGAGGGGCAAATCCAACAACGTTAACGACGATGACGTCTACTAGGAAGGCTATGCAAAGTCTGGCGAAATATGTACCTGGACGTATCTCTCTCTCTCTCTCTCTCTCTCTCTATAGGATTTATCAATTAGAGAGATGTCTTCTCACAGTAGCCGCGGCCATTTAACGTTTCCTATTGCAAAATGTTGTTAATTGCAATTTACATTAAGTGGAAACTTATCGAGCAATAAAAACTAAAAAAAAAACAAAAAATAATAATAATAAAAATAACAATAACAAAATTTGGCATATTCTGTTCAATTAGATACCCTAGTTAGCGCACATTTCAAATTAATTATTTGCCGTATTTTATTTCTTAGCAATTTATTTTCGACGCCACAAAACCGCTTCGGGAAGAACGCTGTGATGCATTGTCCCAAGCTAACCCGAGCTGTAAGTTGTTTCTTATGTTTAAAAGAATCACTTTTGAGATATCATCAAGACGCCAATTAATTAAGTTTGTCACAAAAGGTTTTGTTGTCTCGATGCAAATACGGTTTTTTTAACGGCAAGTTATTAATAAACTTAACAAATAATTCTTATAAGCTGATATTGTTTTTGGCAGTGTATTTAAAAGTATTTTGGTAAATTTCGATTAAATTTCATTAAAGTAAAATCAAAATTCATCAAATAGTAACAAAAATAATAAGCTAAGAAAGCTTTTTCTTCAACTACAAATTTAATTCTAAAAATACAATATTAATTTTTTAAATAAACTAGTTAAAGTTTCTAATTTGGATTGTTTGTCTAGCTAGTTTAAAATAATATATAAAAAAAAGTATTTCAAAAACTTGTTAATTTTATTTACAAACCCAAAAGCATTTGTTTATATTTCCCATTCAAAATTAGAAAAACAATATGCCCGCTTCCATTAGTTAGCTGCTGGGTATCAACACAGAAAATTGTTTTTCACAAAGCGCGCAAATAATTAAGTGAATATTGCGGATTGTTTGGACTGAATGGTGAGGAGGCGACTTGTGGGCGGAGGGGGCGTGTGGCCTCATCGTCTTATGTTTAATTTGTTGCAAAAATATTTGTATTTATATTTTTCATGTACTTACCGTTTAATACACATTTAATACGACTACAGTGCACCTTTTTAAGCACCTGTGCTAATTTTCCCGCCATTGTCTGGGCCAACTAAGGGAAAACTAACGCCCAAAACGACCGAACGTAGCGCAAATAAAAAAATAAAAAAAAATTGAGTAAATAAATATGTAAATAATGAAATAATATTTGCCAAGTTGTTGCCTTTGAGTTGTGTGCTTAGAAAGAGCTACGTACATTTGTTGTTGTTGCTATTGTTGTTGCTATTGTTGTTGCTATTGTTGGTGTTGGCTGTTGGCGTGTGGCGAGCACAGTTTACCCCGAGAAGGTCGTCCATAGGAACCGATCAGCTCTCGAGTACGAGTACTCATCAAATTCGGGCTGTACAACAGTTGATTCGCGTTAATTGTTTGCCTACTCGTATTTGTCTTTTATTGCTGCCCGTTAGCGGTATTATTGATCTCACAGTTAATTAACCACATCATTTCAAATCTTGCTCTGCCGGTTCCCGCAGCTCCCAAATCAGATCTTCGATCTTCACGAAATGCATATATGTATATAGTATGCATTAACTGCAAATCTTCAAAGCAACTATTATGAATACAGGTTTAATCGACAGACGTCTAAACAATCGAATTGTACTTCCCAAAGCTATTATTAACTGCAACTCATAAACAATCAAACAAAACATAATCCCAGTTTTCAATAACTTTTGCTGTTTATAGCCAATAACATTATGGAGACATTCTGATTGGTATCTTTCAAAAAAATTTCTAGATCCAAACCAACATCAAAATGTTACTGATCATGGTTTGTCTTCGAGATTTATTCTACATTTCCAAACTCATACAATTATGTCAAAACTGAACCGATTTTCGTATTTAACAATTTGCTTTATTGATTCTGTATTTAATATTATATAGTGTTTTGAAAACTTATATTTTTTGTAATTATTTGGTACAAAAACCCCCTTCATTATTTTCAAAACAATTTTTTTTAAAATTCAAAAATGCAAAAATGCATAAAAACAATATTAAAAGTGATTTTGAGATTGTAAAATTCTTGGTCCAAAAATATGCCAAAATCGATGCAAAGCTTCCATATATCAAGCTCCATATCTGGTGGCATTTTGGTTATCGTTTGTCTAGATTAAGTTTAAAACAATTTTTCATTTAAAATTTTGGAATTTATTTTCTTTTTTTAGCACTGATTAATGCCAGGATGTAAGCGTGAGTATTTTGCAATCGGTTACATCCGACTAACATATTGTTGCTTAAATTTGTTTGTCATACACAAAACAGTTACTTTTTTGTTGTTGTAATATTCTTGTGTGTTTTTAAGTCAATGCTATATTTTATGCAATTGTCTTAATGCACGAGCCGACGGCTTATTTCAATAAACCTGCCAATAGGAATTGTAAATATATCTGATTCCTTTCGAATTAAGTGCCGCACAAGTTATGCAAGAATTTAATTTGCAAACATTGAGTAAGCCAAGTTAAGCGATTAATGAACAAACAGACAAAAAAAAAACGCAAAAACAAAACCGAAATGTTGCTGCCAAATTGAATGCCTGCAATTTTTGGCCGTGGCCATTTGACGCTTGCCGCATCGCTGCACGCGGCGTATGCGCAATATTTTCAATATTTTCACCCGCTGCACCCCGGCCACTGCAGTGGCCCAACAGCAGCAGCCTCAGCTTTAGCCTCCGGCACTGCCAACTGCCAACTGCCATCGACCACACCCAAAAGAATGTCGCGCCTTGTCCGCAATCTTTTGTTTAGCTCGATTCCAATTCGCCTGTCGAGCTGTGTTTTATTTTATTTTGTTTTTTTTTTTTGTTTTGTTTGCGTTTTTTATTTTTTTATGTTTTAAGTTTGTTGCCGCTTTTTACGCGACGCTGTTTATGAGCCAACAATAAGATTTTTTGCGCAAGGCCGTTCGTTGGTGGCTTGTTTTGCTTTATCATTAAAAGCCAAAATAATATTGCTTTTATTGTTGTTGCTGTTGTTGTTGTTGTTTGTGCGATTGCGCGAGCCTTTTCGAACCTGGCCCAGTTGATTGCATTTTATTGATGAGCAATCAGGTCTCATTAGGCCCCGGACACGATCCCGGTCCCGGGCCAACTAAAAAACCTTTGGGCCTGGCATCGACGTACATTTTCTTTTGTAATTTGATTATCAGTGCACTTTTTATTTATTCTATTCGCAGAGAACTGGCAACTAACTTACAAGTAGCCACTGTAAATAATCTTGAATATCAATCAAAATATTTATCTTTTATTGAAATTTACATAAAGAAAGTTTGAGTTAATTGACAATAATTTTGATTTACTGTTGAGATGCCAGATCGAATGTTATTGATCTTTAATTTTATTGAATAAAAATCAGCTAATTCCATTTGGACAGAACACATGAACTAGTTCCAGGTATCGTTCCGGTTTCGCTTCCATTTCCATTTGCAATATCAACATTGCCAACCACAAAAACCGACGTCAAATCAAAAATATAAGCAAAAAAAAATTGTATAAACAAGTGAGAATGAGCTCGGCTTGAGTGCCTGTCCAAGAGATACCCTGTAAACAAATTGCACCTATTTCAGCACCATATTAAAAGTGTACTCAAATGTGTGTTTTCTATACAGTTTTCGAGGAATCCTCATTTTGATTCAGCTCATGGTCCCTGATCAAGATTATACACTTTGCTTACAAAAGATGAACAGCTGCAGTATACCCCTTGAACAGCATTGAGTACAGGGCATTAAAAGTGACACAAATTATGCAATATTTGTTTTTTAATACCCTTCAGTATAATTGAAAAGCGAAACAATTTATGCGTTATTAGTTTTTGGCATACCCTTTACCTAATACTTGAAATGGGTAGCAAAGACTTCGGCAACAGTTTGTCAATGTTTTAATTTAAAGGATAACCAAAGTTAAAATAAGAATTCTATGACTAAATATGTGTAAAAATGTGTACAAACATTATTGGAAATGAAAAAAAAAAATAAATAAAACAATAATTTGGGAATTTGTACACAAAATGTTTTTATTGAAAAGAAATAAATTGTTGTATATTAAGAATAAAGTATAAAAGATAAATGACTTTACAGGGTAGCTGCTAGTCAAACTCATTTTTATAGAATTATGTTTGTGTGAGTAGCCAAAAATGCAAGTACCGATCGTTAAAATGATCGAAAGCCTGGTTAATGTACGTCCTTGACCATCATAGGCTGGCAAATGCAAACAAACAACAACAGAATTCGCAATAACAACAATTGAGAAATACACACATATATATATATATATATATATCAAGAAAAAAATAAACAAAACATGACAGCAACAAAATACTATGGAAATGTGCGAGCTTTGTATGCAAGTGCAATGCGATTCGAAACGTTTCATTCGCATACGATCCGATCCGATCCGATCCGATGCGATCGGGTCCGATCCAAAGAGGCCATGCAGCTTAAGATTTATTTATAGACCGCATTGGCTTTTAGCCTCCATTCGAAACACGCTGCGTATGAGTTACGCCAAGTGCCAATCGATACAAATTATCAGCCATGGTTTTGTTTTTGTTTTTGTTTTAGGTGTTCTTTTTCTTCTTCACTCGTTTTTGGATCGTATAGCACTTTAAATAAATTAAACGATCGATGCACTCAGAAAAAAACAAATGCACTATCAAGCAGATATCAAATTGCAGGCACAATTCAAACTTTCACAACTTTTCAATTGAGGAAAAATCATTCTTTATTAATAATTGAACGTAAACATTATGTGGATGTTAATTAGTTTGCACCATAAGCTAATACAATAGCCAGTCACACGTCGACCGACAATAAATAAACAAAGGCCAATTTAAATATTTACCAAAAAACAATATTTATTTAAATTTACAGAAGTGCGCGTGCGAGGATCAGCAGACAAAAGAGAAAATAAGTTTACTTTTATCATAAAAAAAATACATAAGAATATTGATTACAAAATGTTTTTTGATGTTTTATAAAAATGTTGTTATTTCATATTTTAGTTGAAAAGTGTTGATAAAAAAGTAAAAATTCACAAGCAAAAATAATAAAAATATTAAAGAAACATCTGATATGAAAATTGCTTTTGAGCTTAGATAAATCTACTATTAAAAAATAAATATTTCTGCTATATACTAAATAAGAGAACAAAAGTGTATAAAAAGTTAATATAAAACAAAATCTTCTTAAAAAGGATTCTTATTTAAAGAAACATTTGACATAAAAATTACCCTTGTGGCGCATTTTTTAAAAAAGAAATCTTATTTAAAGAAATGAAAACTCGAACTCAGACGAATATGTTATACTATTATAAAATATATACATATATTTCTTATAAACATTAAATAAGAATATAAAATAAAAATTAAAAAAAAACTGCAAAAATTAATCTTATTTAAAGAAACATTATGAAGATTGCCCTTGAACTTAGGCAAATCTAATAATTATATATTTTTTCTACACACTTAATAAGAATATAAAATAAAAGTATATTAAAATAAAAAAAATTTTAATAAATTGTAGCGCCTATTTAATAAAATTTTGAGAAAGAAATCTTGCTTAAAGAAATATCTGAAATGAAAATTGTCCTCGAAACTCAGATGAATATGTTCTACTATTAAAAATTATATATTTTTTCTATACACTGAATAATAATCTAAAATAAAATTTAATATAAAATAAAAATTTCCTAAAAATGAAATCTTGTTTAAAGAACCATCTGACATGAAAATTGCTCTAGAACTACTTATCTACTTATTATATATCTTCTTATTATATATATATATTTATATATTTTTAAAGAAATATCTGAAATGAAAATTGTCGTCGAACTCAGCCAAATGTATTTTACTATTACAAAATGTAAACATTTTTTCTTTACACTATTTAACGTAGGTACATTTTTGTGGCCCTTTTTTTAAGGATCTTTTTTAGTTTAGATTTTCATTGAGTACAAAGTACAAAATTCTTGATTATGTATTTTCGCTGAGTGCAGCGCTGGCTGGGCGCGTCCGAGTGCACATGAATTTTGGTGTCGATGTCAGCTTAATGCACCGCTTGCTGCAGCTCGAGTGGCTCTTTGTCAGCTCAGCTTCAGGTGTGTGCAGCTTGTGATCTTTGGCACCAGCGGCGGCGGCCAGACAGACACGCTTACTACCAAGATGACGATGGCCGGTTAGTTACAACCCCCGTATCGCGTTAGCTGTTGCTGTTGGCTTGGCTCCGATTCAGTGGACAAGCCACAAACCGATTCCGATTAATGCGCCGATGCCGTTCAGCGATTCTAGTTTCAACTGGCCCAAAGCGGTTTCAAGCTGTTCGCAGTAACCGCGGCCGCTGCCAACGGCCACTTGCCGGTTTTCAAATGGGGGCTTATTGGTGTTGCTGCTGCTGCTGCTGCTGCTGCTGCTGCTGTTGGCGGTGGCGCTATCCCAGTCATAGGTACACCAGAGCCAGCGCCAACAGCAATTGAAAGATTGATGGCTCCACTTCGACTGGCTAATGATACAAAGCGGGCCGACGCGTCGCCGGCAATGTTCGTTTCGTCCCGCTGCCGATATCGACAGCGATACGAACCAACAGCACTCCTCCCCCCTCACTGTCTGTGTTTTTGGTTTTCTTCTTTTACCGTTTGTTGGCAGCGTTAGGCAATGGGTAGGGCTCGCTGTCCAAGTCCAAGTTAACAGCTTTCATTTAACCAGGTTGCGAGTGAAATGGGACAGCGATTCTCGGATAAGAATAGAACAGAAATAACTGGATGATCAATTTGATCAAAGCATGCAAATGAAAAAAGCGTTCTAAATTTGTTTTTCGATTATATATTAAAATGTTGATTTTGTTTTCGAAAATATGCTCAAAAACAATTTAAAGAATATTTAAAATCGTGTTGAATTAAAACAATTCGTGTTAAAACAAAGTTTCAACAATTATAAATTCAATATATAATTAAATAAATTGCAAATATAAAATGATAAAAAGTTGCAATCTTTTTTTGCAATTATAAATACAATATATAATAATTACATAAATTGCAAATATAATAAAATTTAATTAGTTTAAAAAATTCAAAAATTATCTATAGGCTGCTCAAATTTTTTGGCTATATCGATCTGAGTTCAGATCCTTTCTGTGGCCCACATTTATGTAAATAACTTAATAATAACCGTTTTGTACTCGCCACACAATAATTTAACGGCTGTTCAAATGATCAACAACTGTGTAAACCGCGCGTTAATTAGTTGACAATGACTTATCAATTTAACAGCAACTTTTCATTCACATTTAATAATCTGTTTTGCTGCGTCTTCTGATCAATTAGGAATATTTAAAAAAAAAGAATAGTTCCTTGACAGGATATAATAGTATCCTCAAAACGGCGCTCTCTTATATTTTTATAACTTCAAGTTTTCAACAGCATCAAAAGCAGCTCGTCTGTCTGCCATTCAATTCACAGCTTGCTGCTCGTCTGGGCGGGGGTGGTGGGTGGCGGCTGGCGGTCTGTGTTGGGGTGTTGTGCGATAATTATTTTGCTTTTGCGCCGCTTTTCTGTGGCTTTTCATGGCAACTTCAAGAGCCGCTGCGAACCAATATTTTCCGGCCTGCATCGGTTGCCCAACTCTGGCAAGCTGCAAACTGGCCAAGTGTTAATTGGCGCTGTTTAACTTGGGGACGAGTTTTGCTGTAGCCTCTGTTCTTCATTATTAATTGATTTAATTTGGAGTGTGTGCGTGTGTGTGTGTGTGTGTGTGTGTGTGTTGATGTGCTGCAACAGTCATCATTATAATAGTAATACGGAAAGTAATCATTTCATTTCTTATGTAAAAAACAAACAAAAAAATGTTAGAACCTTGCAGCCGGGTGTAACCGACTGCACAATACTCGTTTACAATGTAAAAACAGTTGAAAACGGAAAATGGCTGACAAATTTCTTCATTTTATCTATAATATTGTCATTTCATCGATTTGCCACACAACAAAAACAATTTTATGCACCTTTTATTATTCATTAAAGTTGTAAGTCTCTCGCTTACAAAGAAACCAATATGCCATGAACGTGTAGAAAAAACATATTGCAGTAGATGATGAAATTTTTGTTTTTGTTGCTTATAATTTTCAATTGGCGCCGAACTTGTATGAAAAATGAAGTCGATATATATATATATAGATATATGTGTGTGTGTTTGTTGTTTGTGTGTGTGTGTGTGTGCGTAACTGTAACACGCATTTGCATGTAGAGCTGGCGCTAAGTCAATAGACAGCGTTAAAGTTGACAGTACAGCTATCAGCTATCACACACACACACACACACACACGTACACACACATACACACACACACACACAATGGCTGCTAGCAGTGAACTTGAAAAGGTTATTATAAATTCAAGTGCGGTAGTTGGGTGCTAAGGTAAACAGACGACGACGACGTCGACGACAACCGTGTGACAGCAGCGACGCTGGCAGCAACTGAGCCAGAGCAGAGCGAAGACGAGAGGAGAGGAGAGGAGAGCATGGCGCCCCCCGGCTAGCTATATATCAGTTGACCCATATTGTCGCAGTGTTGAGATCGTGGATTTGCCATAACACTGATTTATGCAGGTGCTTTTATGTTGACTATCAACCAAATGCCAGAACTAAGCACTGCGGACTAGGCTATACCCTGTAAATGCTGCAATCAAAAGCTGTAAGCCCCACACACAGAAGTAACCAAATATATATTTTATATAAATATATAATAATAATATTATATTATATTACCTATAAAACGGTTTTAAGCCTTTTGCAAGTACAAAAATCTGAACTTAAAAATATTTTTATTTAGGCAACATGAATCTAATTTAATTAGGTATTAATCTAAAAATATTTTGGAACAAAATACTTTTTTATTTATTTTAATTTTTTGTTGAGTCGGATACCCTTTTAGCTGTCTATTTATACATATATTTTTTTTTTTTTTTTTTTTTTTTTAATTGTGTATTTTATTGCTTTGCAAGGCCTCAATTGCCTTATGAACAATATGTGTCGTTAATAATTAGTAAAGCGCCAGGTTTTTAGTGGCTTAGTTGCACAGCTAAAAACTATGTTGATTGACAGAATTAATATTAAAGAATCAGCTGACTAATTGGCTGAAAGATCTTTTTTCAGGCCGGCTGATTGGGCGGGCGTTTTGAAGTTCGCTTGCGAGCCTGTTTGCATGAGCGGTTAGGCGGTGGTTGTAGCCCCTACTGAACTTCTTAATTTGGTCCTCGACCCAGTCCACTTGCATGTCCCTATGCAGTACTGTATTCCGCACATAAAACGGAGCTCCAGCTATGCTCCGCAGTGATCGGCTTTGAAAACTTTGGACCCTTCTTCTGTGCGAAGGATACATATATTTCATACTAATTGAACTTTTGCAATTCCACCTTGAAATTTTTCCTATAAATAAGCCTTAATGTATGCTATGCAAACATATTTTTAACTTTATTTTTATAATTTTTATAATATTATTATTATTCGTTCTTGTTGTTTATATTGAACTCATCTTCCGATAAATTAAAACATAAATCGATAACAAATTTTGTCGCGAATTCTATTTACTAAACTGTAAATCCAACAATGAAACTATTAAAACAAATTAGTTAACAATTAACGTAAGTATGCTGTAGTCGGTGGTACTCTCTTTAATGATACCCTGTATCCAAGTACCCTTAATCATTAACAAATAATAAGCAACATTTAAAAGTCAACAAAAAAAATAAATTTTATTCAAAAAATATATCTTAATTAAATATAAAATGTATAAATAGCTTCGAATGTATTTAGTTAGCTGAAAGCTTGTTTAAAGAAAGTTGATGATTTGGCTTTGCGATATTTGTTAGGGTATCTGCGATGCGTTAAGCCCAATGGCAAACAGCTGGCAGAGTCGTTTTGGCCTTTTGCTTTTTTCTAAGAAGCGAAAATTTACGAGCAATTGCGGTACTCGTAAAAATGATTTGCATTTCGTTGGGCCACAAGTGCGCATAGATACACTTATATATACTATATATACATATCTGGCAAGATATTTCAGTTAGATATATGTGTGTACATATAATTAAGTTTTAACTGTGCAACTCGCTCTTAGTCAGCTGAGAAATGACAACTCAGTGGATTAGTGTGTGTGTGTGTGTGTGTGTCTGTATCAGATACAGATACATATGCATATACTCAAGTATATTATAGGTATTTTCGAATTCATTCTATTGTCATTCGTTATGCAATGCCTTAGATTTGATTAATGTGCTAAACTGGGCGCAAAATCTGTGCACGTGTCCAGCGTCCACTGATTTAGCTGCTAGAGAATATATATATATATATATATAGTATATATATAATATATATATAATATGACCGACAAGGGAACAAGTAACACAATGACAGTCGGGTGTAACCGACTGCGCAATACTCTTTTACAGTACAATAATTAATTTAAAGCTGTTGCCAATTATTTTATAAAAATATTCATTTTTCTTAATTTGTGCGATCATTAAAAATTCGCTGCAAAAATATTATGCTCAAAAAGATCGAAAATATCTTAACACTTCATCTGATGTGGGCATAATCGAGTATATAATCCAGGTTTCAAGTCGCTAGCTTCAATAAAGGCGAACAAAATTGCGTTCATATAATCAATACTCAATCCAATACACTCCTTTGACTTTGTGGTCGAGTATAAGAAAGTAATAAGATGGGGGCAACAGAGCTTGCGACACTTGAAGTGACTAATATGGTCACGTGATATTGACTATATATATAAATTTACACATATATCCGTTTGTTCTCCGGCACAGACTGGACGCAACGGCGGCTTGGGGCAGATTTGTGCAGATTTTTCGCACTTTAATTGAAAGAGGCCGTTCGTAAATTGAATCGCGCCAACTGTCTTATAAATAAATTAACCATTAATAGGCACATTCTCACTGCGAATACAACGACACAAGTACAGCGTAAATATTCAAATTGTAATCAATTTTCGCATATTCTTGTGTAAATTCAAAAGTGTTTGTGGCCAATAGCTGCAGCTGTATAAGACTATCCGATTCAGAATCGAATTGAAGCGTAAAAGAGCCTGTATAAGACTATATATAAGACAATAGTGCTTATGTTTTACCTGATGTCAGTGAGTATAAGACCGTGTAAAAGACAATTGTCAATGGTCAGAAAAATTTAAAGAACAAATAAACAAAAATTGGTGTATAAGAGTTTAAGAACCTTGCATGCAAAATAAAACTAGCTAATTAAACAACAATATTAGAGTTAATAGAATAGCCGAAATGTACAGTTTAATCAATTGTGTAAATGATAAAAGTGCGGAAAATTCATGAATTTTTTAAGACTACGAAATGTGCCAAGTGTAATGCAAATACAAATAAAAACCGAGCACAAATAAATGTGTCGTGCGGAAATAAGTTTACGACATGATAAAAAAAAGAAACTAACAATAAAAATAAATAGAAGTGTACAAACATTAAGCTGTGCACTAATATAATATAAATTAGTGTAAAATACAAAAAAAAAAAACAACACAACAGAAAATGTAAAAAATAAAGTCCGAAAATTTAGGAAATTTACCAGCAGAAAAAAATGTAAAACTAAAATTGTGCGAAAATGTAACAAAAAAATGTCAATATAAGTTGTGTATAAGAGTTCGAAAAGCGCGCAAAAACCTTGCAAACGAACTAAGAATAGACTGAAGAAAAGGGAAACACGAACAGAAATTGTCACATAAAAATAGCAGACAGCCAGGCCGAGGACTGTTTACGGGTATAAGAGTGGCATTACGGCAGCAATTAACGTAGCCCAAAAACAAATAGGGTGACAAACAGTGAATAGACAATGCAAAATAGAAGACCCAAAAGATGAGCGACAAATATAGATGAATGATATAGATATATGTAGATATAGATATAGAGATAGATGTAGATATAGATAGATGTGTGTGTGTGTGGTGTGTGTGTGTTGTGTGTGTGTGTTTACGTATAAGTACTTGTAGCTGCGCTTGAAGCTCTCGTGACGTTTGCCGATGACGGCGACAACAAAAGATGACGAAAACCGACGACGATTTAAGCAAACAAATAAATAAATAATTAATAAATTTCAAATGAAGCGATTAAAAAGCCAATTGTTGCTGTACGAGTATGTTTTGGCTTGTTTGGTGCGGCTTTTGTTGCTGCTGCTGCTGCTGATGCTGCTGGTTTTGTTTTCTCGTTTGTTTGCTGGAATGCATTAAACAATTGACGCAGGCTCCGAAAGCGACACACAAACCGGGCTGCAGCTGATGGGCCAACGAGAGGGGGAGGCAAGGGGCAGATGCGATTTATCAATCGCGACATGCAAAGTGTTTTTCATTAACAGCAATTATTGGCAATTATTGCATTAAGAGATGCTAAACGACAGCGGCGACGTCGCTGCCAATCCACCGACCGAGACCGCGACCGAGACCGAGACCCAGACTAATATTGAGCTCGAGATTGAGATTGAGATCGAGATCGAAGCTCACACAAGGAGCACAGGAGGGGGCGTGGCTGCAATTTCTAATGAAAGTTGAAAAGCGCCGCTTTTTGCGATTGGCTGAATTGTGAGACACCCCCCCCCTGCCGCTAGCGCTCAAGCTCGTCCGGGGCGGCCAAAACGTAAAGGCAAATACAGTCAAGCGACAGACAACACAAACGACGGCATCGAGCAAGTTTGAAGCGAGTTCGAAGCGGCAACGATGCTGCGCAGCCAGCAGCAGTGAAGCTCACCCACACCAAACACGAGCAGAGCCGAAAAAGCTTTCCGATCGCTGCTGAAGCTGCAGCTTTATTTACTCCCTCTTTCGCTCTCGCTCTCGCTCTGCCCGCTGCTGTAGCTCTCACGACGCCGGCGCTGTTGGCGCTGCGACGCTGACGTTGACCGCGTGCAAACAGGATCTGAGCGTATATTACGTAGCGGCTGGCTTTAAGCCAACATCATTCCCAAGCCGAACGCCAACAACAGCTGCCGTCGCTCCACACACACGCTCCACGCTTCAAACACGCTCCACACGAACAGCGAGCAACGATCTACGATAACGAGCAGCTGTTTACTTTTTTTTTTGTCAGTTATCTGGCCGCATCTCTGCCAAAAACGCAAATTTCCATAAGAGCAGCAGCAGCAGCAGCAGCAGGCAGCGCTCCCACAACACCCCCGTACGACCAACAACAAGTGCAAAAGTGAAGTGAACTCCAGACGAAAGCATCGCTTCGTCTCTCGTCGCTCTCTCGTGTTGCGCTCGTGTCGCGCTCGTGTCTCTCTGCCTTGCGATCGGGTCGCGCGCCGCTTCAAGTCCCATTGTAAATTACTTGCAAAGTAAAATTTAGTCTCGGCTTTTAATACCGTTTTAGTGCGTTTTCGAGTTGGTCGTGTTTTTTGTTACCAAAAGAAAAATAAATTTAATTCACAAAAAATAGTATATATATATATAATTATAACAAATTCCAAAATTTTAAAACGGCTGTGACAAATTCCAAAAAAAACTGACTCGAAAAAAAAAATAAATTACAATTATTTTTTTCGGTTTCCATCAAATTTTGGAAGAACAATAACAATTCAAGTTTTACGTCCTGCGCAATATAATTGGCAGCACAGCAACGAGAATTAAATACGCAACTTTTTCGCCATTAAAATATTTGGAAAATTAAACGGAAATGTAAACTACTCGCCCCCGCCAACCGAGCTTCGCTTCCTGTAAATTAAGAACAATTTTTTGAATAAAATAATTTGAAAGCAACAAACATTACATAACAACAATTGACAGCAAGTACAAAAATATATTTTTAAAAGCATCATAAATAACTTAAGCAAAAGAAGCAGACAAAAAACACACAAACGATAAACAACCATAAAAAAAAAACACCATTAAGCCAAAAACAAAATCGAGACGGAAGTGTTTTTTTTTTGCAAAGCGGCGTATCCTGTTTGAGCTTTTTGCGCACACACACACACACACACACACACAGCACACTGAAGCACACACACACACACTCCTGTCTGGCTCTCTTGCGTATAAGAGTTTTGTGAACGGTAAGTTGCACACTTTTATTTCATTTTGGTTTTCTCTCTTGTTAAGAAGGATAAGTGTCATAGTATAAGAGTGCGTATAAGAGGCCCGCAATTTTATTTGGCAACTGTTTCTTGCATTAACATAGCACATTATGCAAATTGATCGGAAAATGTAAAATTGCCAACAGTATAAGACAGTGCGCTGTATAAGAGTGGGCACCTTCGAGCGCAGCAAAGGGGAAAGAATCAAACAAAAAACACGAAAAGAAAAGCAAAAAAAAAAAAATACACAGCCAAATGAAACCAAGCACAAATAACAATAATAAACAAATATTGCAATGTGTATAGTGTGTTTTAGTAACAGAAACCATAAATAAGGCGTCTCAGCCACCTAAGTATATTATCAAACAGTTCTAATGAAAACAGAAGCCCCCCACCCCCCTCCCGGCTCCCCGCTGCCCCACACAGAGGCGGGTGGGCGGCGACAACAACGAGCCGCGAGCAGTGAGTTCAGTGCATGTCATAAGCGAAAAACCAATTAAAGCGAGCAAACAAAAAAACTATATTAAATAATAATAATAATAAAATGCATTGCAAATATATATTTAAAAGAAATATCCGAAACGCCCGAAATGAGTTTACCTATAATTTCGTTGCCCAAAAATTAATTGACATCTGGTCGACTTCACTTGACGCCGGCTTTGCCAGGCTACACTCGGTTAATAAAATAACAAGAGAAAAATTGATTAAGAGAGAAAAAAACATATATATATATATATATATATATATATATATGCATATAAAAGATAGAGTTGCTGGTTGGCAGCTGTCGGAACGTTTGTTTAATTGTTTTGCAATTAACAAGCCGAAGCCAGAGACAAAGGCGGACTCTTAAAGCCCATTGCCCAAATGTGGCCGTGTGACGTTCAACGGATCAGCAGCAGCAGCAGCAGCTTAGTGCGAATGTGAATGCGAATGCGAATGCGAGTATCTTTTGGATATGTACGCTGTTGATTTAGCTGTTGTCGTTGGCATGCGCGGCTGCATGAGGTGTCTGGTTATTTAAGCGCTCAACGCACATGCGCAGTTTTTCAATGCCTAAGCACAGGCAGATGTGCCCACTGCACCCCCCCTCCGCGCGCCTTCCTCCAGCCGAGCTTAGCCTAGGCTTAAACAGCTCAACAACAACAACAACAACAACAACAAAAATCAGCATAGAAACTTTCACTGCCGACGACGTTCCAGTTTACCAGTTTCAGTTTCAGTTTTCGATTTGGCTTGTTTTTTTTTGACGTTTTGCATAAAGATGCGCCCAAAAGCGACAGAAAAACTCAAAGTCCAATAAGTATATATATATATATTTTTTTTATTTTATTTACAATTGTTTTTGTTTTTTGTTTTTTAGTTTGTGAAGCTGCGAGCGGATTTCCGCCGCTGTAAATTGTTCACTTCCAAGACAATTTGCATAAATAGTCTTACGATAACAAATCACCTCAAAGCACACAAAGTTCTAATTAAATGTAGTTACAACTGAGAATGCGAATAAAAAAAACAAAATCTAATTAGCATTTTTTGGAGAGCGACGAAAAGGTGAGAAAATGATTTCTACTATAACTGCGTCTCTAGTCTAGTCAAGTGCCTACTTGAGTGGAAAATCAATGCACTTCCGCAAACTGAGGCAAACAGAGAAACATGCACACTGTAGTTGCAGATACTTGCTGACAGTTTGAGATACTCGTACGAAGATACAAACAGCAGCAGGCAAACAAAACTTTTGACGGGCGCGCAAACTTTTTAATTTATAGCAAACGTCAACGACGCCAACAGCGACAATTGCATTCGCACTGCGCATTGCATAAAATTAGTCAACAATTTCTAACTGTACACAATTGCATTAGATTCGCGTTCAACAAATGTGCAAAGCCCAAACATAACTCCAAGGATCGCCCTTTAAGTATACTTGAAAATTACCTACAACAAAAGTTAAATGTTTAATTGAACTTTAAAATAAACAAAAACATATCTAAATATCTTATTCCACAATCTAATAACATTTTTAATTAAAATAAAATTCTACAATCTTAATTTTCTAGAATCTAAAATCTTATTTTTATAATACATTATACTGCATTAACGTTTTTAATTAAAATAATCTACTTCAATCTTAATTTTCTAAAATCTTAAAATCGTATTTTTAATAATAATTCTAAATTTCTAAAAAACAAAAAATATCTTTTGCAGCTGCTAAATCTTAAAATCTTATTTTCGAAATTCATTTTCATTTTACATTCAATTCTATTCTGTAATAAAAAAAGTAAAAGCTCGCTTTTAAGGGATTCTCTATCAAATATATCACTTCTATGATATACGACTTATTTTTAGACTCGAGCGCGGCAATTTATTATATGGCTCACTGTGAAATTATTTGGCAGCTGACATTTTAGTATTTTCAATTAAAAATTTTCGCTTTTAACGGCATTCACGAAACATTTACTAGCCAATAAACAATTTAAGATTCTCAAAACAAAAGCTTTAAAAAAAAAAGCAACAACAACAATTTAAAATCAATTAAAAAATATATATTAAAATAATTGATTAATCGTGCATGAGAACAGTGTTGTGTAATGTGTAAAAGCTATATAAAGTCTGTTGATATTTTCGTTTGATATGAAGTTAGTTTACTTAAATTATGAGTTAATTTATTTAATGTTTGACATTTTTGTTCAATTTTACGAATGTTAATTTTAATTTTTAATTTTTAGACAAACCCATTAATCTCTTAGATTTGACATCTCATTTAAATCATTCATTTCTGAAATGGTTTTAAATAACACATTTAACTTTCAATAATCGATTTTTGAATAAAATATAAGACAAAGCGAGCTTAAAAGCACAATTAGTCTAAGCAGGGTATCTTTTAGTTTGGCTTTTGGTTTCCTTGTTCAGCTGCAATTTGTCTGTTGGCCAATTCGCAATGAAAACCTCAATTTATCATTTTTAGAAGTGTTTATTTTGGCAATGTGCATTCTAATTAAATAAGTGTGAACGAAAAAAAAACAACAACAAAATATATTTGCATAAATATATTTGTCTACTGCATCTTTACATATGTTTATGTTCGGTTTTAATTGCGTTTATCAGTCATGCATTTACTTATGTGTTACTATTTATATTTACGTATTTATGCAAATGCCTTTCGCCCTTTTCTTGTTGTAATAACCTTTGTTGTTATTATTTTATTTATTTTACATTTTTGTTGTTGTTGTTGTTGCTTGTCTTTGTTGTTATTAATTTTTTGTGCACATTTTGCGCAATTTCTTGACGACAATCGCGTCAACTGTTTGTGGTTGTTGTTGCGCTGCTGCTGCTGATGTCGCATTTACAGCAAAAAATTGTTGATATCAATTTGTTGGGCTTGTTGTTATCACAGCAATCATTTACACAATATCGCCAGTGACGCTGCTGCTGTTGCTGCTGATGATAATGATGATGATGAGCAGCAGAAGTTGGCAGATTGACTTTATTACTCATACGCCATGTGCGCAGGCGTTGCTCCTTTTGGTACGGCAGGTGCCAAACGAGCGTGCAAATATTTGGACTCGTCCGATAATATAATTTGCAAATAATTTATGCGCACTTGCAGGTAGAAGCACAAAATATAAAAATAACACAGAAAAGAAAAAGAAAAAGAAAACAAACAACAACAAAAAAAGCAAAAAGTGGAGCGGTTGGGTTTCTTTTTTGCAGCCAGTTTACTTGCGCGTTATCACTTCATTAAGAGTCAAATGTTGGCAATAGACTTGGGCGATATGCCTTGAAAATCGGGCGACATCATTGAACAACTCGATCGGGCTTTAACAATAGACGCCGTGCATATCTTTAACTAAAATAGAAATCAACGAAATCGCAGCTAATTTGCATGACAAATAACGAGACAAAAACAAAATTTAAAAATATACACACAAATTTCTGGCTAATCAGTCTGATAAGCAGACAAAAAATAATTAATGAACAATATATCTGATGATCAGCCAAAAACACATTATGCTCAAGCATTCAATTCTGAATTGCACTTAACCACTTCAGCCTGTCCAAACCATTTAACCTTATCGGCTCAAATCGTACAAGAATAACGATATCGTTGTCAATACTTGTATATGTTATGAGAAAATAGTTTAAGCCAAATTGTGATCAAATATGATTAAAAATATACAATTTGAATTAAACATGTTTCTCATAACATAAAATATACACAGAAATAAAGCTAAATTTCAAATATTTTAAATAAATAAATTATTTAATATAAATATGAAAATAGCAAAATTATTAAATTAAAAAGTAAAAACTTAAAAGTATTTAAATTAAATATTTTGTAAATGTTAAAAAAGTTCAAATTTCTTTTTAAAAATATAAAATAGAAGAAAGCAATTAGAAAATATCTTCTAAATAAATGAGCAACATTTTTTTGATTCAATTAGAAAAACATTGTCAAGTATCAAAAAAATAGCTGTTAATTTGTTCAACTGTCATGAAAAGGTCTCGAAAAGCTTATTCTTTTTTAAATACTAAGCCCTTTTCTTAGGGACTATTCAGACCAGATTGCATAAGTCACAGGGCCAAATAAAAAACAAAAAAGAAAAAGACACAAAAACATGATCAAAAACTGGTTTTTCATATTTATTTCAAAAAAAAAAAAACAATTTGTTGTTGTTTTCTTTCCTTTTTGTTGTGTTTTCTTTGTTGTAACTGAAATGAACATTAAATGCGAACGCGACCTTAGAACGGTATTCAAGGCGCTCGGAAAACGGCTGAGCTTGGTAATTTTCCACGGCAGGTTGCAACTGGGAATCTTGGGAGCTTGGGTCACGGCTACGTTTGTGTGCGGCTTTCACCTGTAAACCACAACAACAACCACAACAACAACAATAGCAACAACAGGTTGCAGTTGGTAGCAACCGTCGTTATGACGCTGACAATGATTATGATAATGATGTTGATGTTGATGATGTTCATGATAAGAGCTGCCCGCATTTACGGCCAAACTTTTATTGTTATTTATAGCCAAATAATTGCCGCTGACGATGATAAGACATCGCCTAGCCCCATGACTGTCCAAAGTTGGTGGCAACTGCCACGTTTAAACGTTGGCTGCTGTTCAGCCCAAGATATGGGCGTGGCGGGGCCCCGTTCGGGGCGACAAATGAAGATCACTTTGCACCGAATCGTTTCGTTGTGATAACGTTTCGCATTTCATAACAGATACAGGCTACAGGCAACCATTAGTCAGCGCCAGACAGTTCTATGTCTTTCCATGAAAAAACACCAACAACAATAACAACAACAACAACAGAAAACAAAAAACAGCGGCACACTCATATTATTCAAATGTTTATTCATTTGATAGGCAGTGTGAATGATCAGCAGTCACGCAGATTAAACCTCGACTACTTCAGTTTTTGATTGACAATTCGGGCTATTCTATTTTGGTTAAAATGACGCTATCAATTCACAAGAAAAATAAAAAATAAGGAAAATAACTAAATCAATAACAGAGAGTGCAAATTAACAGCGCTAGCTTAACATAGCATTCGGAAATGTTGCTGCAATTTTGGCCATGGCTTACATTCAAAATGGGTAATATTTTGATTGTTATTACAAATTTTTAATACGATATTTTTATAAATAACAATCGAACGATGAATTTCGTGTATGAAGCGTGGGCTGAATCAATTGGGCCTTTCCCGGCCAAACACATAACGTGTGGTCAAGGGCGAGGGGGTGTGGGGCGTGGGGGGAAGGGTGGGTTAATGGTAAGTCATTTGTTGGGCTACCTCATTAGCATCATTTGGGCTTGACAGTTTTTACAAATGAGACTCGAATGAGAGGGCAGAAACAAGTAGAAAAATATCGAAAAAAAAATAAAAATAAATAAACAAAAATTAAATAAAGCCAAATGGAACGTAGCTCAATTGAAATTGAAGCTTAAAGCGAACTGTGCGAAGTTGACTGAGCAAACACTTAATGACCAGCAATAATAAACGACTTAAGAACACGCCGTAACAAAAGGCGTGGAAACAAAATGAAATTTCAAATTTTGATTAATATGCATAGTAAGAAAACAAAAAGAAGTAGAAAAAAAAGTGTGTAAGACGTAAATAGCGTTAAGACTAAAATGGCCAAATCCCGGATAGGCAATCGAGCAACAGGTGGCAAACACACATGACAAGGCAATTCGCAAGTGCTCTGAGATCATATATATATATATATATATATATATATATATATATATGTTGCCGGCTAAGCCCAGCCCATAATCACATCACATCCAATTGTTGAGCACTTATCAGAGCCAGCCAAAGATTCTAAAAAGCCAACTGCGCAAACAAAACCAACACTTTTTTTTTGGCCAAAGCCGAAAGCCAAACGAGGTGTAAACCTTGGCGCTGATAATCGACGGATGAGCGAAAAACGAAAAAAAATACAACCAAAAACTGTACAGAACAGAAAATAAATATAGACGAAGAAATATAACAAAAACTGGGCTAAGCAAAGAAAACGGAGGCTAAAATAATAATTATAAAGCATGCGGCTTGTCGCACTTGTCGCAGTTTTTCCGTCGGCGTCGCGCACGCATTTCTCATAAATAATATGCTATATAACTAATTCTTACGATTGTTGTTCAAATTGCGATCATAAAAAAGTACAAAAAAATAGTGTACACAAAAACATAATAAACAGTGGAAAAAAAATTTAAAAAAAAAAATCAACGAAAAAACAAACAAATAAGTTCACTTTGTCCGTCAAAAGCGGAAGCTATTATAAGTGATAAAAAAAAGCCAAGTATTAACTAACAGCAGGTACATAATAATAAAAAAAAAACAAAAATAGAAAAAAAAAACATTGATTCGAACTGAATTCGCAGCACACAAGTCACAAACTCAAATAAATTGAAAATGAAATTTAAATTGAAATTAAAGCTCAATGCAATGTTTTGTGTTTGTTTAGAACTTTGTGGAGTTTTGCTAATAATATTATTATTATTATTGCTGTTGCTGTTGTCGCTGTTGTTGCTGTTGTTGATGTTGTTGCTGTTGTTGATGTTGCTGCTGTTGCCACTAATTGCATTCTAATCGGCGACGAAGGTCTCGGTCTCGGTCTCGGCCGCGATGGCGGTCGCAGTCGCTGTCTGGCAATAGTACAAAAACAAACACACAAACACACAGAAAGAGAGAGAGAGAGAGAGAGAGAGGGAGACAGTCAGACAGTCAGTTAGGTAGACTGACGGCTAGATAGACTAGAACATTAAAAACTGCAACAAAAACAAAATTCATTCGTTTAGTTTGCGCTGTGGAAAGCAGTTGGCCCAGACGCATCTCAGCCGCATCTCAGCATCGGTGACTGACCACAGAACAACGGCCACACGGTGCGTATGTGTGATGTGTACAAATACATAAATACATATATATATATATATACATATACATTTATATATTATATATATTTATGTACAAGGAGGTTTGTGGCATGTGCGATCGTTGTTATTTACAATTCTTTCCTTTCTCCCACATTCTATCACTTATTCGCCACCAATTTGTTGTTGCTTGTCTCTTTGTCATGTTCTTTTGCATTTTGCATCGGCGGCCCACAGAGCGTATGCGCAATGCACTTGCCCTAGAATACTTATGTTTACAAACGGCGCTGTCCTCTCGCCTGGCCGCTGGCCAACATTTCTAGTATTTATTTTGATGCCTTGTTGATAAAAATCATTGGGATCGCCACATACTTACGACCATACACTTATATATATACAGTTATATATAACATATAGTATATATAATATTATTTGACTCGAGAATTGAACTAGACACAAATTTGTAACAGTTTCGCAAATGCAAGTGTAGTAAATTCAGCGACAAGTTCAAATCGAACGAAAACTTAAATATTTCAATTTCGATTATTGCACAAAAAAAATATTTCGAAATCAAATTAAAATTCAGTACACAATATTTTCGAATGCGAAAAAGAGTTTATTGAACTTAAACAGTAATAACAAAAACAAAAACAACTAGTTAATAGCAAATCAAAAATATATATAACAAAAAAAATGTACATTATTAAGTTAATTAAGTTAATTATTAGGCATTTGGCGCATTCGCTGTAAATGCGACAAATTCGCATCACAAACACATTTTTGGGAATCGGCCATCGCCAGCTAAGTGATAACGCTCGGGGGTGTACACCAAAACAAAAGGCAACAATAAACGGAATAAATAAATAGATAGAAATAAATAACATAAAAAAACTCTAATAATAGTTAATCTAGTCAGATCGCCATTGAAATTTGCTGCGCTGAGAATTGGCAGGCGGCTGCGACTCTTCGAATGTGAGCCATTTACATTGTGCGAACAAATTGAAAAAAATAATTTATATATATACTATATAAACAACAACAACAAATTATAACACACAAAATAAAATAAAAAAAAAAAATCTATGGCAAAAATTACAGAAAAATTAACACGCAACTGTGCACACAATAATCGTATTAATAACAATGATTTGCCTATATATTATATATATATTTATTATCACATGCACATATGTAACGCCTTGCAGCCGTATATGATATAAATATATATATATATATATATGTTTGCTTATAGCTTTATATGGCACATGTCATGCGAACAGCTCGGCTTTTCCAGAGCCCAACGCCGGCGTCTGTCCAAATGTTTCCGTCCGCGTTCTTTGTGCCTCACGGCAAGTGCTTCGAGTGCTTCGCGTGACTTTCGAGCCATAAACTATATACGCTCTGCTCTCACACATGTGTGTGTGTGTGTGTGTGTGCACTTTTATACATCACCATTATAATCCCTGGCCATATATTGAATGTTAGCTTTTATTGCCCCCAAGGCAGAAATCGCGTCTGGCAAAAAAAACAAAAAATGAACGCAAATCACAGCTTAATCAAATTTAAATTGATTGATTTGCCTGCTATAAAGATTAGCTGCAACTCAACTGTAAATCTCTGTTATCAACGACAAAATACCAAAAAACTTCCCATACTCGTAATAGATAAGCTAAAAATAGTTATTTGTTTTAATTTATTGTTAATATAAGCCTCCAATAAGCTATATACTTAAGATATTACGAGTCTTAAAGTTCTAGCAGATATCATCTTACTATTCAGTTATACTATTTCCTCATGCTAAATATAGAAAGTTGTTAACGATTACGATTAGTATTTTTATATATTATCAAATTGCTCAGTTATAGACTAAAATACATTGATTGACAGCTTATTAAAATCATATAAGAGAAATTAATCCAATCTTATATATATATTCTATATGTACACAAGACTATCTAACAACAACAACTACAAAATAGCTATAGAAATATTTGCAACTTTGTAAGCAGTTGCTTCGATTGTATTATCAACGAATTCATATGAAAAGCAAAGAACGGCACAACATTACGTATACGTAATTTAAGCGATTTTTTCTTGATTGCATTCAGTTTTCATATTTGCTTTTTTGCGGCCGTTGTCAATTTAATTAAAAATTCAATACGGAATATAAATACCATCAAATAAAAAAAAGTAACAACAACAACGAATACAAATTTCAAGTAGCGCGCCTAATGAAATGAAATCAGCAGCTAAAAATGTTGGCTAAAAATAGTCAAATACCTGGACACAAAAAACCAGTACTCGATTCCCCCCTTCACACACGGACACAAGCCAACATGCACGTGACTAAGAAAAAGAAAAAAAAAAGTGGAAAAAAGAAATATTTGAAAGAGCGGCACTTGCTTAACAGATTTATTGAAATTGATTAGAGTCCAAATTGTTGCTAAAATTGCTGTTGATCAAAACTCCGAATAGCAGTCATTATTAATAGAATGATATGTATGTATATATATATATATATATATCATTGATATCCATTGCGAATACAGGTGACAATGCGCACTCACAGCTGCTCGTATTGCCCTCCGAACGGCGAAGCGGCTCTATTTATAGATGGCCACTTACAGTTAATGCTCGCTCTCGACTCGACAATATAAAGCGAATAAAAAAAAAAAGCGAAATTAAAGTTAAGAAAAGTGAAAAGGGGTTCAAGTTCACAACCGTGTGAGTCAACATTTGTGTGGCATTAGGTCGTTGCGCTTCATTAGTAAGTCAATCTTCGGTTGATTACAGCAATTATTTGATTAAAAGTGCTAATCGGCTCAGAACATTTGATAAGTTTTAACACTTGATTCCATTTCCGCAGGCGGCCACTTCACTTCGATCACCAAATAATTAAAATTTTCAAATTTTCAACAATTTAGACAATTTCAAAAAAAAAAAACAAATTAAATAAAAAAAAGTGATTGCATTTCTATTAACCTTATATCGTCTTTGACACTGGGACGGACAAAAGAAATATATCATATTATAGCTGTATTTCAATTTTGATTTCGAGGAAGCGTTTTAGATTAGTTGCTTATCGGCGGGTTTTTTACTTAACCTTCGCGTTTTGCTGTAATGATAAGCTATTGATCAAATCAGCCATTGAGTTTAAAACTATTTTAAAAATATTACGTATACGCGATATTTGAAGTATTCAACACGCTTGGTTCGTTCGCTTGCAAAACTGTTCAACACTGTTCAACACTGATTGCCTTTTGCAGCACTGTCAAATGTCCATCAACTGAAAGAAATCGTTTCGAATCCAGCTTCGCGACTGAATTCAGACCGAGCTCTTAAGCTAAACTCTCCAGGGTTGTCGCCCCCCCTCCGGTGTTGCCACAGGCCGGTGAACAGCCGCGACACGTGTCAAGTGCGCCGCTACCCTTCAACTGTTCCGTTCCGTTCCGTTCTCGTTTATTGACACAAATGTGCGTCTGTTTTTTGACGCACAAAATTAAAGTTTGCATATTTTTTGTGTTCTTTGTTTTTTTTTGTATTTTTACCTGCTGCGTCTTTGGCAACACTTGCCCTGCAGGGTTGCCATCTTCTACGACCTTCAATAATGGAAGACGTATATAGATAGATATTTGTCCATTATGATTCGCCATTGTTGATGGGGCAATTAACGCGATTTGAAGTACGAAATGCGTATCGTTAAAAAAATCACAAGGCACACATTTATTTGTGCCTTTCAAATAATTTGGCCCAATCACAAGTTAATCATAATATTTATGATCTGCGACAAATCACAGCACATAATCACGCGCTAATAACTGGCCACGGGGCGATAGCTACGATAAGGTTCGACGGACGAACGGACATTTGGACAGACCAAGTCGCTAGATGAGCTGTTTACGCCTTCAACTTTACTGCCAAGTGCTAACCATATGGGTATATGAATATATTCACACACATGAATATATATTTAAGGTAGTTTTCAGATTTGTTTATGGGTTCGCAGCGCCTTTCTGTTTATTAATTAGAATTTATGGCTGGCAATTGCCCGGCCGCCCAGTGACAATAAATAGCCATTAGATATTTGAGTTCTTGACGGCAGCTGATTATCTTATCGGTACACGAAACCACCGGCCACCGTCTGAGTAGCTAAACTCTTAACCGGCCGACTTACAAGCACACACATACACTGACAAAAATTCCAAATTCCATTCGATACATCTGATGAATATATTCACACATATTCTCGGCTCGGTTCATACATTATTTATGAATAACTCTTGAATTCCAAGTCAAAGCTCAGCATTCAAAAATAAATCTTTAAACCGCTTATAGAAATATATATATAGATACATATTTTATTCATATTCAAATACAAAAGCTTTCAATAAAATTTGTAGCAGCCCAAAATATTTTATGGCTTGGTTTTTTTTTCCTTCTTGCTAAAAGAGAATAGAAATAAATTAAATTAAATTCAAATTAAAATTCCTGATGCTACGTTTTTAGGTTAAAAGTCTTGGCTTAAACAATTTTTTGCAAATTTTTTTGATTTTACATTTTAGAGTGCAAAAAAAGACGGTTGTAAAATGTACAAAATTGAGGTTATTTTTTTAGTTGGGTTTTAAAATTGTCTCTGCTTAAGCTTTTACTCTAAGTTTGACTCGATAATTTTGTTGGTGAGACTCGCTTAATAATTTCGCTCAGTGTACGCACACATATCGTTTGGCACACGTCCGGAGTCGGCAGAGTTTCCGATTATTCCAGAGTCATCGAATAAATTCAAAAGAGCCGCGTGGTCGTCTTTTGGACACATTCGATGCTCTTCGTATCCGAGTAATCTTTTTGAGTGGGTTCAACGTTTCGGCTGGCCAGCGAATTGGCAAACGATTCAGGGCCGAATCAGAGTCGAGCAGCCGCCTGATTATTTACCGATCATATTCACGCTTCCAGCTAACGATAGATAGATAACCGAACCGCTCTTGACGCCCTCTTGGACAGCGGCCAACAACAATTGCAGCAAACAAATCATCAGCGGCAGCAGCAGCGCGACGCTGACTGCGACGCCCGCAACTAATCACTCCAATTAGCTAGAAAGTGTTTTTCGTTTAAAATTCGCACGTTGTCGCCGTTTCTTGGCATTGTACTGTGAGGCAGGCAGCCAGTCAGACACTTGGCCAACAGGGAATCAAAGCCAGTTAGCCAACAAACGGAGCATCAGCGAGCTGGGAGCCCTTCCTTCTGCTGTTCGAGATTGTTTTTTCGGTGATTGTGTGAGTGCAACCCCATCTATAAAGTAATAATAATTCTATAAAGTGAAACCATAAAAAAAACAACCCAAAAACGTTTCGAAAACATATATTGATCGATCGATCGTTAGGAATCGGCGACTATAAAACTTGCACGTTGCGCGCCAAATTAAAAAAATAAAACCAACTAACAAAAAACAGCAAAAAAATAAAATAAAAAATAAAAAATAAAATACACACAAAAGTATAAGAAACAACTGAGATTTAAATTTAAAAACAAATGTGCCGAAAGCAAAAGTTAAAAATACAACAATAAAACACACACAAACTCAAAATAAATGTACGTCAAAAAGCCAAAGAAGAAACTAAACAAAGCGCACGACAAATTTGAATGCATGGCAAATAAAATGCAAAAATGCGAGTTAAAAAGCAAAACCAAAAAAAAAACATTACAACGAATTCCGATTACCCTAAAAAACAGCCAAGCCAAAGCCATTAAATTGCCGTAATTCAAGTAAAAAATATGTGAAATAAACCTTAGAAAAAAAGTTGGAAATTTCAATTTTAGTTTTATTAAAAATATATTTTTTTGCAATTGCAATTTAGCTTTAGATAAATGAAATAAATGTCAATATTGAAATTAAAGAATTAAAATCATTAAAAGAAATTAAAAGTGCAAAACTAAATTAAATTCTTACAAAAAAATTTCTATTTACTTTATTTTAAAGTTTTGATTTTTAAAACATTATTTTATTTTAAATTAAAAAATCCTATTTAAGCATAGTTTACTAACATGATAAAGAGAAAGAGCATCTGATTTGGCGATTTTCATTTAGGCTGCTGATTGCATTAAAAAGGTGCTTCAGTTCATTATCTCCGTAGGGGTTTTGTTTTTTTTTTTTTTGCTTTGGACTGTGAATATATATTTTTGAAAGGCCGCCTGAAGCTTGTCCGTTCGCCCAGTTCCCAGTTATTGCAAAGGGCGACGGCAGCAGCCTCGCTTTGGCAGTCAACAAAACTAAAAACTTTTGCTTTTTCAGTTGAATGTTGTTGTTTCTTTTTTTTTTATTATTATTTTTCTATTTTGTTGTACATTTATTTGTGGCACATGCCAAAACATGGCCACTTAAGGCCCAATATGTATTGTGTGTGCACACGGATAATGCAGATTACATGAACATATATATATGTATATATGTATGTATATATATACATGTATGTAGTGTTCGATGTTTTCTGTCTCTTTGAATATTTTCGAATTTTTTCTGTTTTTAGTTTGTTGTCTATTTTTCATGGGTTTTGTGTAATTGGGCAATGTGAATGCGCGCGCGCTCGAATATGGTTAAAAGACAAAATGTAATGTGGCTAATTTTATGCAAATAACAAAAAAATGTAAAATCAACAATCGAAATCACAAAAATCAACAACAACAGCAACAACAACAGTTGCAAAAGTGTAGCAATCTAAGCAGGCAGCCAAATAATTTTTAGAAACATACTTAGAATAATAATTTTTTTTAAATATAATTATTAATAATGCCGTTACTGTTGTTGTGTGCGACTGGCGCGTGTCTGACCAAAAAATAAATGTAATAGAAATAATATAATATTAGCAAACCAGTAACAAAACTCATTGCCCCACACGCAGAAGCAATAATAAAGAGAGGGAAAAAATTAATTAAAAAAAATAAAAGAGCAGGCACATATAAAGAAAATGGCCCATAATTGTCCCATTTTTGGCAGCGGCACAATTCAATTGTTAAACACACACATACATACACAGATCGCAGTCTGCCGCTATTGAAATACAAATTCTCTGTTTACCCCCTTTGTGCAGCAGTTCGCTGTTTAATTTGTTGGCAGAAAATTGCAATGAGATCTACGTCAAACCCTTGGCGACTAGCCTTACAATAATACCAAGAAAAATCTAAAAAAAAAAAATAAAAATAAAAAAAAAACCCCGAAAGACCGGCAACCACAAAACCACAATTAAATACCAGAAATAACAATATCAATAGCACAGTACTCATAGTATAAGAGCCTATCCCAATAGACAACGACACGTGCGACACATACACATGCCGAAGGAAAAGATAAAACACGAAAAAAAAAAAGAATACAAATAAAAATTCTCGGTATTTGGTTTAGAGAGCGGCGGGAAGCGAGGGGCCTAACAGTACCGAGTGCCGAGTGCCAAAGCTCGGTTTTGAAACTGACGTCAGCAATATTATCATCATCAGCATCATCATCATCACGATCATTATCGTTTTTATAATTTTTATTATCATCGGCAGTAGCAAGCTGTTTTTTTGTTGTAGCATGTATTATTATATATTGTTAATAGCCAGTTTTTCATTTTTTTTTATTTATACTCTTTTATTTTCGCACGCTGTTTAAAACGCGCCCAAATCTGTGTCCGTTTATTGCGTCGCAAACTCAGAAATTGGTAGTTTACCTAATATAGCCCCATAAACATTAAACTTGTTTCGTAACTTGAGTCCGTTCACAAAGCAAAAAAAAAACCAAAAAAAAAACCCCCGCACTTTTCCCATCCTCCTTCCGAATTGGTAATCGAACCCGACGGGATCACATGCCGTATAATAAAAATATTTAATAGTTGTACGTATTCCACAGCTAGCTAACAAACAGCCATCGGGCCCGGGATCACGGTGCACATTTGTGTGTGTGTGTTGAGCCATCATTGCAGACACAGCTAAGTTGACATTTACAAAACGGAGTTGTACCATAATCCGGATAATATTCACAATTGGGTTCAGTTCACACGTGAACCGATATGATGGTACAAATATCTATAGCTCTTCTATAGAGTATTCGCAATCGGTCTACTCTATGGAAAATCATACACATTTCGCTGTCATATATATAGTATATATATAGTATATATATTTGCTAGCCCGATATCTGGCACGTGTGAACTAAGCTTAACATTTACAGTGATTTTAACAGCATGCATTGTCACATGTTAAAGTGAGTTAATGTTAAGTTAGGATGTTTATGTTAATGTCAAACTTATACGCAAATCTCGCTAGCGCGCTCTCTCTCTCTCTCTTTTTGTGTTTCTCTTTCATGTTAACTGAAGCTCAACCGGAAAACACAGAAAAACCTGTATACTTATCTATACACTAACCTATGCACAAATTAAGCTGTATCCGATTTACAATCCCAATCCCAGACCAAAGACTCCTCATTGGCCCAAAAAAAAAAAGGAAAAAAAAACATACAATCGCTAATTCTAATGAGTCTTTTGGCTCTTTTTTAGTGTCTACTTTTGCGTTTTTAGCATACATAAATATTAATTTTTTTTTGTTAACAAATTATAAAGCTGCGTCGCGCCTCGTCTTATTATAAGCCATAACTTTGGGCATTTTTATGTTAATTTTGGCAGTTTTATTTTTTTATTAGTTTTTATTTTTGTTTTAAGAATATCTATGCCAATTTTTTTGTGTCTTTTACGTTTGGGCCATAAAAGTGTTTACCCAATTTAGCGCTAGCTGGTTTCTTATCGCTTCATTGAAGCGACTGCCAAAGTTGCCTCGCATTTGTGTCTGTGAATAATTGTTGGCTTGTACGAAGTACTAATATGCAATTAATTGATGTGTACCTGTGCCTGTCCGACTGTCCACCTGCCCAACTGACACACGTACACATATATACCCGAACAAAGCGAACAAACAGAAAAGCAGCAACAACAACAACAGCAGGAAACATGAACTTGAACTGGCGCGACCAACAGCTAATTACAGCCATACAACAATGGCAAAATGTTAACCAGACGATGGGAATATATGCACACACACACACACATATAAACACATGTGTATGTGCGAGACATTTATTGTCGTACCTTTACAATAGAAGTTTTTCATATGCATCGCGTATGCTAATAATTGATTCTAATTAACGGTCCTCCATGGTCACTTAGTTCCTAGTTTAAAAATTAGCAACTAATTAATTACAGTTTGTGTGTGAATTAAATTCGAAATACTGTTGGCAATTGCGGCTTCTTTGTGGCAACTTCAATTCCAATCAATAATGAAAATTTCAGTGTAGAATATTCAATATCTCTGATAATGCCAATAAATAATATTTATATAATAATAATATTAATTGTAAAAATTTTAGTGAATAGATTTCTGATGAAATTATCCGATTTGCGCAAACATACAACGATGAAAATTAAAACCGAAAATTAACTGAAATATAATATACAGTTGGTGCACACAGTTGGTTGTCACAGTTGACGGCTAGCTAGTTAGTTGGCCAGTCTATCACACACACACACACACACACACATACACTAACACATATATATGACAGAAACAATACCGAAACCAAACCAATCCAATCAAATTAAATTAAATCATTTGTCTACGAAAATTCCGACAATTATGGCCGCAATTTCAATAACGAAAATCTGACTGCCGTCTCATTTGTGTTGCTGTTGTTTAATGTTTAATATTATTATTGTTATTTTTATTGTCATTGTTCTGCTTATAGTATTACACATGCCACGGCGCATGTATATATATTTATATATATATATATATACATAACAATCGCTGGATTATATGGGTATACTAGTAGCTGGGGCTTTTATTATTATTGCCCCACTCAATGGTTGCTGTAATAAGTTTTCAATTTGAATAATGATCGTGCTACTATATGCATATATATATATATGTATATATATACATTGTATTTTTTGCAACACGTGATAGTTTTGCACGCTTTTTGTTTGGCTTTGTCTGACAAATTGTTTTAAATATATATATCTAATGGATTTTATTCAACATGCCCTTCTCTCTCTTTCTTCTCATTACAGCAAACATTTAACTCGCCTTATTGATTAAACGGGCCTATATTCCTCCCTCCCCCCCATTCCTACCTGAACAAAAGAGGAACAAAAAACCGCAGAAAGAACAACTCAGCACCGTTCAGTAAAAAAGCCAGCAAGATGACTGGTTTCACCAACGCCGGCTTTGAGAACGATGAGCCCGTCAAGGTGAGTGTTTACCATCAGCTATCAAACGGCCATATGCTATAGCTACCCGATTCCAATCATATACCGTGCATTCGAGACAGAAAGGAAAAGGATGTTTTATTAGTAGATTCTAATTTAATTATAGTTATTTTCATTTTCACTTTGGAAAAAGATGATTTTTAAGGAATCAAAAGAAGAGAAAAGGGTTTAATAAATTATATAGGACACACTTCCTTTTAAAAGTCAATGTACACAACAACAAAAAAAAGGAATCATTCTGGTTTAGCAAAAATCAACGATAAATAGTTAACTGATTTAAATCAATTTCATTTCTTGACCTATTGCTTTCAATGAGCTAATAGAGTTACGCGTCCGTACAGACATTTCCACTGGAAACAAGTTTGCAACAAAGATTACGATTTAATCTTATATTTATTATTAATTTTATTTTTGTAATTTATCGCACCCATTTGAAAATCAAGTTTTATT
This sequence comes from Drosophila paramelanica, assembly GCA_035043915.1. NCBI lineage: Eukaryota > Metazoa > Arthropoda > Insecta > Diptera > Drosophilidae > Drosophila > Drosophila paramelanica. The sequence continues at coordinate 1,403,767 of JAWNMO010000559.1, read as the reverse complement.
TTACAAAAATCGTTCAGGTGGAAGACTGGTTCGCATAGAACCGCATTTAACTGTATGTAAAAAATATATAAAATCAAAAAAAAACTAAACTAATAAAAATTCCTACATAGAATAAATATTTGTAAAATTGATTAAATTCATTCATGCGCAACACATCAAAAAACTGAATCGGTTATATATATATATATATAGAGTATTTAAAAGGCAGGCTATAATATTACACTTATTGACATGTTGTTAATGACTGTGTTTGCCTTCGCCAAGAAATCATGTTTTATAATGACACGCGTCACAATATTTATGATGTGCCCCAAAAAAAAATAAATAAAAAAAAATAAAATAATAATAAATACCGAAATCAAATATAATAAAGAAGGAAGTATTCAAAAGCAGCTCACCTCTCACATGCTTAATTTTTCAATGTATATTTTTACACATATACATATATATATATTTGTATATCTGTTTGATGATCACGGGATGTTGATCATTATGAATGATCATGTCGCTCGCTAATGGGCGGTAGGAGCTGAGCACGCTGTAAAGTCAAGTGGGCACTCCTAAAAAAGCACATCAAATAAATTTCACCTCAAGAAACAGAAACAGAAACAGGGACAGAGACAGAATCAGGGACAGACAGACAGACAGACAGACACAGAGACAGAGTAAGAGACAACGGCGCAGCCCACGCGAAACAAGCCAAGCCAAAAAAGAAATGTGACAGCAGAAAGCGCTTAAAAGCCAAATACAAACACGAATCCGAAAACGAATACGAATACTCGATAACTACAAACATACACATACAATATATATGCATATATATATGTATTCGTATAGTGCCGTAGGTAATAAATATGAGCCTGTCCTAATTGAAACTGAGCCACAGACGTGGACTTGAATTGGATTTCTGCACGAGCTGCTAACAAATTGCAAATAGCTAAAGATATATATATATATATATAATTCGTATATAATTTGTATACATGTATTTATAAATTATTGCACAATTAGTTTTGCTGGCAAAGATTTCATAATAATAAATATTGGCCATTTACAATGAGTCTTGTAAACCGCCACCCAAAGGCCCATTGCCACAGCGACAGCCACACAGCATCCAATCTGCCTGAAGCGATTGCCAGTCCCCAAGTGCGCCGGGCTAACTTTCAGAGAGTTCTCAAAGGTGTAAACCCGTTTTGTGGCCCATAGAGTTAAGAAACCAGAGAACGGCAACAAATAACCGAAACTCAATAACAAATACAAATTTATGTAAACTCAAAAGACATGTAAAAAAAATTATATAGCAAGAGACGCAGACAAACCCACAGAAGAAGAGAGAGAGAGAGAGATAGGCAGACAGACAGACAGACTGACTGACTGACTGAAAGCCAAAAAGCAAACACGAAACGTGCCGAGTTTAAAAATAAAACAACGCAAATCTCGTGCGCCGCTGCGCCGCTCTACGCGCTTCTCACTGTCACAGGCACACTGTGACGGCGTGGCTATTATTGCCAAACCCCCTAACCCGTCCCGCACCCACCGCACCCCTCCGCACAATGTAACTGGTTTGCAGCTTGTGGATGGACACGCTGCAGGCTGCCAGATTTTGTGTGCTCTCTTGAGAGATATCGTTTGGCATTTTATGTGCATGTTTCGCACTTGCCGCATGATTATTGTTATTGCACTCGCCGGATTCGGATTCGGATTCGAATTCGGATTCGGATTTTCATTACAATAATTAGTATTATTATTATACCAACACATCTATGTTTGTGTGTGTTTCTACGAAAGTCGAGTGCAGCGCCACCTGCCGTCATTGTACAGAAATCAGCTGTTTTTTTTATATTTTTTTTATTTTTTGTTTTAACGAATATGCCAGCAAAGACGACGGCCAGCGTAGACAACAAAATTTACAGTTGCAGCAAGCTGCTCGTTGACCATTTTTATTTATAGTAATCAAATGAACATTTTTAGCATTTTATTTTCATATTATTATTTGAGTTGCGTTTTTTTTTACGGTAACACCGTAATTACAAGCACATGTCAGCATTGTGCGCACAGAGACTAGATTTTTTTGATTGCAAGCGCAATTTGGCAATTTGATATAGCTTCAATTGTAATGCCAGATCTCAAGTTATAGAAAAAAAAACAACAAGATTTTTAAAATATTTGACACACATTTATTAATTTACTATTCGATTATTATGATTAAAAAAATAAGATACCATTAGAAAGTTCTTAAACATAAAATATAAAAAAAAATATAATAGCTCTTTATAAATCACTAAACAAAAGAATGCTTAAAATAGTTAACAACAAAAAAAGTAAATCAGCTATCCAAAATTTTACAAACCCTGAATTTTTTTTAAATGAATCAACAATCGTCCAAAATGTAAATTAACTTCAAGATGTTAGATTTTTAGCTTGGTAAGCTCAGACCCAAATATATTAGGTAACGCTGCGCTGTTATTTCAGAAAAGACTGTTCAATGTCCACTCAACCAGTGGCACCTGCGGCGTATGAGTAATATTCAGCCAACTGCATTCGTTGTCCGCATTGACGTGGCTGCAACAATTCGTATTGTTATTATTTTTGTTGCCTTTTTTTTTAAATGTATTTTTATTTTATATTTTTTTGGTCGCCAAAAACTTGTTTTTTTTTTTGTTTGTTTGTTTTAGTACCTAATTAAATGCAATTTTTGCCTTGTTAATGCGAAAACGCAATAACAACAACAACAGAAACAACACAAAAAGTGACATTATTAATAATAAAAATAAGAGCAACAGTTTACAGTTTTACGTATTTAAACTTAATTACCAAGCATTTAAATTATGCTTAGATTTTATTTTAATTTTGTATTTGTTTTTTTACTTTTCGTTTTGCATTCGTTTAACAAATTAATTCTGTTTGATAAGGTCGGGGAATTTTTTTCTCAAATCTTTGATTTGCATAAAAAACAAACAAAAAAAACGATATCTTTCCGTTGGCCCCGCCCACAGTTATCAGTTCCTTGAGCTGCGTGTGAACCTCGGCTGCAATAACGGGTATTATGCGATAATATTTTAAACTACTTACATACGATATTGTTGTAAAAACTGTAATCGATTCAGGTTTGCATAACAGCGCGTGCTTTTGTTATTGTTGCAATTGTTGCTGTTGCTGTTGTTGTTGCTGTTGCTGTTACCCACCTAATTGGCCAGGGGACGTGGACCCGACGCCGACATCAGACTGTGGGCCCCGTTAAATGCCAATTACAGTTTCGTACCTCTCAACAGACTTTACGTAAATCGCGTTGGCGTTCAATAAACCAGCGCAGAGGGGGGCCGACACTTGCCCGCAACGTCCTCCCCTCCCCTACCCACGCTGCGTAGTGTAACCTTCTGAACGGTGCGGCAGCGCATGCAAAATCAACAAATTCGATTTTCGGCCAGTTCTACGACCGTGCCCAGTTATCTGGCAGGTGCCTTGCGCATTTTTTATGACCATTTAAAGCCCGCGTTGCGCATGCGCAATGCAAAACGCGCACAAAACGCGAGCAAAACGCGCACAAGCCTGGTTTTAATTTTCGAAACTAAAAGCGTAAACGCGCCAACATATAAATAATTAATTAACAACGTACATGCGTATGTGTGTGTGTGTGTGTGTGTGTGTGTGTGTGTGTGTGTGTGTGAGTGCCAAAGACATGCCAAGAAGAGCTAGCAAAATGAAATTAGCCGCACCACAAATACCCTTTCAATAGCCAACAGTTAAAAATCAAAAAAAAAAAAAATAAACAAAAACTTTTGAATATATTATAATAAAAATAAAAACAAATCATTCATTGATCACTTTTAAAATAAACTAAATTTATTATTATATTAATATAGTTATTTGAAGTACTAAAATAAAAAGAAAACAAAATAGTTACAAATACATTTAAAAAAAATTTAATTGCAAAGCAATTTTTTAAAATTCTAAACAAATTCCGATGTATCAGCAAATTTTTTAAATTAATGCTCAATTCTTGAGTAACATAAGCTTGAATTTTATGCAATTTCTGAAAACCTATTAAAGTAATTATATTATTTATATATATTGAGAAACAATTATGAATAGATTATCAACTGGTTTTTTTTAATTTTATTATTTGCTTACATAATATAAATTAAATGAAATTTTAAAAAATTAATTTGATTTTTATCTTGCTGTTATTTGTGTTTCCTTAGCGAAACTCAAAAGGAGAGTTTTAGTTCAGTTTTTATTGAATTCGCAGAAACCAGTCCTAAATGTTGATCTTAAAAATCTGAATGCATTTTGTTTTCTTTTGTTGTTGTTGTTATAGAGCCAATGATAACGCATTTCTTGAAAGTTTCCCTCTAAACGGGCAACTGATCCGAAATCACTAATGAACGATTATTTATTTTGCTGTTGTTGTCGCTTTATTTTTAGCCAAAAGCTGGTTTCGAGCCCGACACCGCCTCGCTGCGAGAGAAAGTTGTGCTGAATCCGGCCGAGAAATGGCGCATTTTAAAGAATATCTCAATCATCTCGATAGCGTTCATGGTGCAGTTTACTGCATTTCAGGTAAGAACTGAAACTGAATAAATATATATATAAATCATATATTTACCCTTATATTTTTTTTAGGGCACAGCCAATCTGCAGTCCTCGATCAACTCGAAGGATGGCCTAGGCACAGTATCGCTGAGTGCCATTTATGCGGCGCTGGTTGTCTCGTGCATCTTCCTGCCCACGCTGATCATTCGCAAGCTGACGGTTAAATGGACGCTCGTTTGCAGCATGCTCTGCTATGCGCCGTACATTGCCTTCCAGCTGTTCCCGCGCTTCTACACCCTGGTGCCGGCTGGCATTCTAGTGGGTATGGGCGCGGCGCCGATGTGGGCGTCCAAGGCAACATATCTGACACAGGTTGGGCAGGTGTATGCGAAGATAACTGAACAGGCTGTTGATGCCATCATTGTCCGCTTCTTTGGCTTCTTCTTTCTGGCCTGGCAATCCGCTGAGCTCTGGGGCAATCTCATCTCCAGCTTGGGTAAGTTAGCCAGCAGCAAAAATTAACAATAATTATCATTAATTAATTAATCTCTCTCTCTCTCTCTCTTTCTCTGGGCAGTTCTGTCCAGCGGCGCACATGGCGGCAGCAGCAGTGCCAATTCCACAATCAGTGAGGAGGATTTGCAGTATTGCGGCGCCAACTTTTGCACCACCGGCAACGGCGGTCACGGCAACTTGGAGCGTCCGCCAGAGAACGAGATCTTCGAGATCTCCATGATCTATCTGTCGTGCATTGTCGCCGCCGTTTGCATCATTGCCATCTTCCTCGATCCGCTCAAGCGCTACGGCGAGAAGCGCAAGGGCTCCAACTCGGCGGCTGAGCTCTCCGGACTCCAGCTGTTGTCGGCGACGTTCCGTCAAATGAAGAAACCGAACCTGCAGCTGCTCATACCCGTCACCATATTCATTGGCATGGAGCAGGCGTTCATTGGCGCCGACTTCACCCAGGCGTATGTCGCCTGCGCATTGGGCGTCCACCAGATTGGCTTCGTCATGATCTGCTTTGGCGTTGTGAACGCCCTCTGCTCGATTCTGTTCGGCTCGGTGATGAAGTACATCGGTCGCACGCCGATCATTGTTTTGGGCGCCGTTGTTCACTTCACGCTCATATCCGTGATGCTCTTCTGGCGACCAAATCCAGACAATCCACTCATCTTCTACGCCATGTCCGGACTGTGGGGCGTCGGCGACGCCGTATGGCAAACGCAAATCAACGGCCTCTACGGCCTGCTCTTCAGACGAAACAAGGAGGCCGCCTTCTCCAACTACCGCCTCTGGGAGTCCGCCGGTTTCGTCATCGCCTACGCCTACGCCACAACGCTCTGCACCCGCATGAAGCTCTACATTCTGCTGGCGGTCCTCACGCTCGGCTGCATCGGCTACGTCATCGTTGAGATTCTCTACAGGAAGAAGGTAAGCTAGCCTCCACACACAAACACAATACACATTAAACAAGCAGAGCTGAAATTTAAATAAATTTTGTGACTTAAAGAAAACAAAAAGAAAACTATTACACTTAAAGTAAAAAACACTCATCTTGTACTTATTTAACTGCAAGCCAAGTTAGACATTTTTTTAACTTGAATACAAAATTCTTTTTACAATCCCAAAAATACAAATTCAGTATAAAATAATTATAAATTTTTTCTTACTTAATTCAAGTATTTTATTTAATATTTTATATACTTAAAATTTTACGAAAATGAAGCTATTTAAACATTCGTATATGGCTTTTAAATGATCAATTTTTTCTCTGAGTGTATGCAGGCTTCAACAATACAAATTTGGCTTTAAAATCTTTAATATTTTATATTTCAATGCATTGCCAATGGAAAACTTCCTATTAAGCCATAAAATATTTCTGCAAAAACTAACTATAAATTATGCGCAGTGTATATTTATTTAAAGTTCACGCTTGCAGTGCCATTTATTTTTTGTTGAACTAGAATTTAATTTGTATTATTTGTACGTTTACAGCAACGCAAGATCAAGAAGCAGGAGAAGCTCGAGGCTGCCGAAAAGGAGAAGGAAGCCGCTGCCGCTGCGGCCGCAGCAGCAGCCGCTGCCGAGGCAAATGCCGCGTTCGCCGACGGTGTCGAGGAGACCGATGATGAGCTCGACGATCTCGAAGAAGATATTGTAGTCACGCGCCTGTAATAATCGTAATTTGTTAATTGTTGTACGTTCTTTTTTGTTTATTTTGCCGACGTAGCGACGTCGTTGCGGCTGCAACAGTTGCACACACACACTTCACGGTTAACAGCCGCTGTTAATCACGCTGTTAAGCCAATGGCAGGTGCACACACAATGTTAATATATCAATTCAATGCAAGAAACAAACAAAAACTGTTGCATAGCTGCAGGCGCGCACATTTCGTCGGCCAATCGGCGACGCGTCCGAACTTTTGTCGTTGTAGTTGTCATAGTACTTAGTACATTCCCCCTTCCCAATCCATTTAAAAAACAAACAAAAGAAGAAAAAAACACAAAAGGCCGACAAGCAAGCACAAATACGCACACGTGTGTGTGTGTGTGTGTGTGTGTGTATTTATATATACATAAAGAATTGTGTGTATGTGTGAGTGCACTTGTGCGTGCATGAGTGTGTATGTGCGTGTGTGCATGTATTTTGCACAACTTTAGTTTGTACATATGTATGCAAGAGATGTTAACAGAGAGTTGGCAGCTTATAGTAATTGTCAATAGATGGCGCCCTTAACTTTATGTAGTGTGAATTGTAAGCAACATTGCGTTAGTTTAGGTGTAAGAACACACAAACACACACACACACACAGCTACACACAAGCACACACACAGACATGCACGCACAAGCACCACGCACAATGACAACATGCTGCAGCAGTATGTGTGTCAATATGCCTATTAAATTGTTATTTTATTTTAAATACTAGCATTAAATCTATATATATATATAAATTTTGTCAATTTTTTTTTCTTGGTTGCTGCTTATATACAAAACAACAACAAACAATCAAACAAACAACAAAACGTGATAAATATCCACACTCACATACATACACACACACACACACAGACACGAGTGCACACAGTCACAAAATAGTCAAATTTCTTAACTAAAACTGGCCGCGAAAACTAATATTTAAAATAATTATTCTTAAGCAGTCGAAAAAGAAACAGAAAGAAACACAAAATAAAATTAAAACTAAAAAAAACAAAATGAATAAATCAATAAAAAGTAAATAGAAAGCAAGCGATTAAAACAAATTTGATAAATGCAAAAGCAAAAAATATAGCATGCAAAATGATAAATACATTTTTTGCTCAGTATTATGTTTTAAACTAAATTTAAGTGAGTTATTGTTTCCTGTTTTTTTTTAACAATTTTTTCTTTTTCAAACAAAAAAAAAAAAGAAATTCGTACCAACAAAAAAAAAACGATAAACATAAATTTACCTATACATATGTACATTTATGTATATATACATATTTATATATACACAAATTCAGAATATTGTTTAGTTCTGTGTTGGAGAAGCATTGTCTAAAAACCTCCCTTCGATTGCAATTATTATTATTTTTATAATGTTGCATAAATACAATATACATATATATTTTTTCGTTTTATTTAACAGTTTTACATAAATATAAACAAATGGAAAAAAAAATGCAAAAACAAAACAAAATATAAATATAGTGCATACATTTTTCTTTTTTTTTTTTTTGCTTAGTTCAATAAGTAGTTCATTATATTATGTAAAATATGAAAATAAATAAATGAGTATAAATATTTGAAATATTTGCTGGTATCCGTTTCCAAAAGAACTTTTAATTTTGTATTGAAATTGATAAAAAATCAAAAGGAAATTCTATTGACAAACGGGGATTCCCCCTAACAATAAAACAACCCCAAAAAAAACCGAAATTTTTGTAGCTAAAATGCAAAAGATTTTTATTTTCAATTTAGCATATAGAATCAATATAGAGAACAATTCGGTTTTGACAAAGTTATGGGAGTTTGTAATAGGAGAGCTAAGTCAAATTTTTCCATTTTGGCATGATTTTCTACCAAATATTTTACCCTCGCAAAATCCCTTTTAATGTTGTTTTGAAAAACAAATTTCAAGAATGAGTTAGGAAGGGGTATATGATTTTTCTACCAACAATTTTGAACATTTTCATTTTCAAAGCTGCATATATTTTAAATATAGTATCAATATAGAGGACAAATTTTGAGCAAAACGCCATCAAACCTGAAAATCGGTTCAGTTTTGACGAAGTTTAGGGAGTTTAAAATATGGGAGCTATAGATACAAGATCTAAATTGTTGTCGATTTTCGCATGATTTTTCACTATTTTTTAACAAATGTGTTAAATATAAAAAAAAAAAAAATTTGGCTTTGTTCGTTAATTTCCCATTTTCTTCATTTTACCTATTAGTAATTTTACACTTTCTATTTCGATTGTTTTAGCATTATTTATTGCACAGACTTGATACAAATAAAACTTAATGGTTTATGTTTGTCAGTGTAGATCGATTGATCAGTTTATTCTATATTAAAAGTTTTAAAAATAAATACGCTTTTGTCAGTGAACGAACAAAACAAAAAAATGATGCCTTAAGTTGTAGCAGACTATTCACGAGACTGAGATTCGGCTATTCGAGAACTACAGTTCGATACTTTCCTTGTACTGTTTGTTTTTGCGCCGGCGATTGGACTTAATTTTGCTGAGGACATTGTACGCCTGCTGGATCTCAATGAAGCGCTGGTGGGCAGCGGCGCGCAGCGCCTCATCCTTGACCTTGTCGGGATGGTTCTCTTTGGACAGCTTTCGGTAGGCGGCTGTTATTTCCGCCTGCGAGGCGGTCGCCCTGATGCCCAGTACCTTGTACGCATTCCGTTCGCCGTCCACGTCCATGCTCTCGAACACCTCCCGCCACGTCTCGTACCAGCCGTGATGCTGTCCATATGTGTAGGTGTCATAGATGGCCTGCTTCAGGTCCGTCCACCAGGCCGACGCCAGGAAATTCTGTAGCGCCTCTTGTATGGGCATCTCGCCGCCATCGTCGTCGGTAATGGTGCCGTTGAAGACAACCACACAGGTCCAGAGACTGAAGTAAACACAAATGGCGCCGCTCATTTTGAGGGTGCGCTCGGTGGGGCTGCGTCTGCGCGGCAGCGTGCGTAGCCACTGCTTGGAGATGGTATCAAAGATGAGGGCGGCAACGACCGAGGTCAGAAGCACCGAGTAGCCCTCATCGTAGATAAAGTAGCGGGCCGGATAGACGATAAACGCGCCCACCAAACTGTGCCACAAGACGCCGCGCTCGCGTCCAATGTTGCCCACGGTCCAAACGCCCAGCGAGACAAAGAACGGAATGCACCAGTGGAGCCAGGTGAAATCGATGCCAACTGTGATCTCCTGGGGTATCGCCGAGGAGAACAGCTGGCCAAACAGATAACCGATCATGACCTGGCCCAGAAAACGTTTCGCCGAATACGGCGGCCGCTGATACGCATTCAGCTTGGCCACAAACACTTTCACAAAGCGGGGATCCTCATTGGCGTCGCGCACATACTCCGGTATCAAAAAGATCTCGCCCAGCCAGCCGATGCCCAAGTAGCCGCCCAGGGTACACCACCAGACGAACGCCTGACGATCCCGATGCAAATACAAATGATGCAGTCCAAAGAAGCCGCCGAACAGCCACAGCAGATAGGCGACAACTACAGATTTTTTGGACGGCAGCGCATTCGCGTCCCGCAACAATTTCCTGACGTGTCCATTTGGTTTGCCGATTTCCCCCTCACGCTGGCAATTGGCCACGTCCGATCCGTAGTCCGATGTGGAGCTGGAGCCTTTGCCATTATTATTGTTTGCAGCGGTTTGTTTGGTGCACATTTCCTGTGGAGCGCAAGAATCGAGTGTTACAGCTGCAAATGTGAAATCAATTCAAATTCTTGCCCGCAATAAACCAGTTGGATTTTTTTGGTAAGTGTGTCTTTCGCTCTCTCTTTCTCTTTCTCTCTTTCTCTCACTGGCTCTTTGTTGACTGTTGCTTCACCTTCTAGCGGACGCAGTTGTCAGCCAAACTTTCTCTTTTCACAAATTCTGTGCACGCATCTGCAACAACAACAACCACCATCACAATATCAACATCATAAACAACAACAAGAAACTCAGCATTAAAGCAGGCTGTGGCCTAAAATAGTTAGAGCCGCACTGATGCGTTTAAATCGTATTCGTTCTTAACGCTTCGTTTTAACTTACACGGTGGAATAGCTACAATAACAGCAACTCCACTTGTGTTCTATCGTCCTCCGCTTTGTCTGTGATTCGTTGCGGTTCAGCATGCGCGACAATCTTAACTGTTTTGGGCTCGTTGCGTTTTGGTGTCTACTTCAATTCTACTTTAAGCCAGATCGCCAAACAGTTTCAACAGTCTGGCAAGCTTGCGACAGGTGTTGTAAAACGCCATTGGATAAGGTGCTGCGAGCCCAAGACAATTTAAAAAAAAAATCACAATCGTGATTTACATATTAGATTTAAATTTTGCATCCCAAAAAAATTGAAAAAATTTTCGTTTTTATTCACGTATGCTTACACGTATAAAAATGTAATTAGGTTTAATTTGACACGTTTGCTTAGACGTAAAATGTCTACATAGAATTAGAACTTAGAGATAATATGCAAAACTTTAGCATAGATGACAAAAAGATGAGAACATTTTTAGGCAGCTTAGCTTACATGCTAATAATTATGAGAAACAAATACGTAATACTTTGAATTTGCGGCTCTATGGCCTTGCTGGGTTAATAAATAAGTACATAAAAACCACAAAATAAAATACAAAAAAAAAATGTAAAATTTATATAAAAACTAAAAAACTTTAAATTCTTAAAAATTCCAATTTAATGGAACCTCTATACCTCGAGTATAGGCAATTAGTTGTTCTTCTTTTTAGGCTTCTTGGGATTGCGAGAACGCGACTTGGCTTTGCAGAGCGGACAGATAGGCGCGTTGCGATGGATCTGCTGGTGACAGGAGAGGCACGACTTCATTGGCGGTGGCTGTTGGCGCAGGTTTACATTAAAGTCGGAGCGAAACGATGGATGGTGCCCGATGCCAATGGACGGCGATTGCTGCAAGCGATTTGTGGTCGGCGGCGGCGGCGGTGGTGCCGAGAAATCGCCCTTGCCCAAACGCGCTGCGGCCACAGCAGCAGCTGCGGCAGCGCCAGCGCTGCCTGGTGCGCCCGGTGGTGCCGGCGGCATAAACGCATGACCAGGTCCGCCGCCACCGCCACTAGGCACACTGGAGCCGCCGCCGCCACCTCCACCGCCCGCGCCAGACGAGTTTGGCGGCAATGCCGTCACCGTCGCCTCCGGCATCAGCGGATGTCGGGCATGCGGTCGCGCCAAAGATGTAGGCTGTGTGGCGGCGGCTGCCGCTGCTGCCGCCGCTGCTGCAGCAGCCGCTGACTGGGCGACCTTAAGGAAATTGGTCTGGAAGCGGTCCTTTGATATGGGGCTGCCCTCCTCCTCGTGCAGGTCGCGCAGCGGACTGAGACCGAGGTAGTCGCGCCGCATGTGGTCGATTTGATATTTAAGGGCGAGATACTCCTCATACACGCGATTGGCCATGTCGAAGGAGCGCGTTTGATTCTCCTTGGTCTGTTTGATGATGTTTTCCATGTCGTTGATGTCGGCGTGTATCTGGCGCAGCTCCTCCACGTGCGACATTTTCTCCTCCAGCAGATGCTCCATTTCCTTTCGATACTCGTCCAAGCACTTCTCCTCGTCATCGCTCAGCTTCACTTCTTTTATAATCCGCACCTTGAGCTTCTCCAGCGCCAGCGTCTTGTCCCGTATATCCTTAATCGCCTCCAGCTTGGCGTAGTAGTGCCGCTCATTGGAGCTAGAAATCTCGCTGGTGGCCATTTTGAATGGCTGCTCTAAAATTTCTGTATTCGCTGCGCTTGCTTCAACTTTCGATTTTGTTTTGTCTACGGCCCTAAATGTTTTTAGTATACGTCCTGTTGATTGTTAATGCAATTGAGCAGCGGAAAGGTGCAACTTTTAATTGAATTTTGATTTTATTTTTGTATGCTTTTTTCACTTTTGCTTTGTGTATTTCGCGCAGGGATGGGTACTTTAAGCTAGAGTTGTATCGATTCCTTCTGCGCTAGTTCGAATGAACGAACAAACTAGGATTATCGTTCATCGTTTTTTGTATCCTTGTATGATACTCCTTTGATCTGATTTCATTGAAATTAAAGGTTTACTAATTAATTAAATTAATTAATTAATTTTATATTCTGTTTTTAATTTAGTTAGTCCGTATTCAAACCTGGCGCCAAAAATATTTAATATATATTACTATATTATACTATGTTACAGAAAACGAACGAAGTTAAAGATTAATTCGTCCAATAGAAATATATAAAATTTTAAATTTAGCTACGTTGTATAATTCAAATTCAAGCCAGTACTATGTATTTGTTGCTATCGAAATATCACTAAACACGTTACAACCAACTATGTGCTAGAAGAGCTGAGCTGTTCTGTGCTTGAAAATATACTCGATATTAAAAATAGTTGGCATCGAGTTGTTTGTCACGTTGCTATCACTAACAAACGGTCACACTGACTGCCGGAGAAAAATTTTGTTTCAGCATTTTGTGTGAGACGCATTTTACATTCATCATACATATATTTAAAGTAGAATAGATAGAACGTACGAGAACTTGCTCGAAATTTATAGAAAAAAATAACAATGGCCGCGCCAATTCAACACGAAGATTTGCTCAAGCTGAAGGGCTTCATTGATTTTGTCAATACAAATCCAACGGTATTGAATATGCCCCAATTGCAATTTGTCAAGGATTTTGTGGAAAAGTTTGGTGGCAAGGTGCCTGCTGGTGATTTCAAGATGCCGGAAGCTGGGTAAGTGTATGCGTGAGCTTGTGTATTGGCGCACATTTTCTGTACTTTTTCCATTTGGAACTGCAGAAAGTGCCCCTTTGGCGGCGATGCCGGCGCCAAGGCAAAGCCGGCCGAATCAGCGGCCACCGGTGCCGATGATTCCGATAAAAGCGACGAAGACGCAAGCGTAACGGACCCAGAGTCCGATGTCGAACTGGATATGGAAGGTAAATGTATAACTGAGCCGAACATACAAAAAAAATCACGTGCTCTAATCTTGTGAACTTCCAACCTCAATTTTTGTTGATTTTGCAGGCGTCATCGAAGCCGACAACGAACCCGCCCAGCCGATGGGCGATTCCAATAAGGAGCCCACTGAAGAGGAAATTGATCAGGCCGGCGATCTGCGCGGCCAGGCAGCCGCCGCATACAGCGAACAGAAATTCGACGAGGCCATCAACTTCTATACCAAAGCCATTGAGTTGAATCCGGGCAATGCTCTGTTCTATGCCAAGCGCGGTCAGGCCTTTCTAAAGCTGAAGAAGCCGAATGCCTGTATACGCGACTGCGACAAGGCCTTGGAGCTCAACTGTGACTCGGCGGCAGCGTACAAGTTCCGTGGACGCGCCAATCGGCTGCTCGGTCAGTTCGAGGAGGCCGCTAAAGATTTGCGTCAGGCGTGCAAGCTTGACTTTGACGAGGAGGCCGACGAGTGGCTGCGCGAGGTGACGCCCAATGCCAAGAAGATTGAGCAGCATCGCATCAAGCAGGAGCGCAAACAGGCCGAGCGCAAGATAAAGGATCGCCAGCGTGCACAGCGCAAGGCTCGCAAGGAGCAGGCTAAACAAAGCAGTGCTGGCGGCGGCTTCCCAGGCGCTGGTGCCTTCCCAGGTGCTGGCGGCTTTCCAGGTGCTGGCGCCTTCCCTGGCGCTGGCGGCGGCATGCCATCCGGCTTCGATATGGGCGATTTGATGTCGAAAATGAAAGATCCCGAAGTGGCAGCCGCCATGCAAGATATACTGGCCAATCCGGCCAATATATCCAAATACGTCTCGAATCCGAAGATCTTCAATTTGGTAAAGAACTTCTTCCCGGGCGGCTTCCCAGGCGGTGGCTTCCCAGGCGGCGATCCAACCGGTGGCGACGCTGACAGCGACGATGCTGCCTTCCGTGATGCGGAGTCCAAGCCCGCCAACAGCAGCGAACCAAAGGCCAAAAAGGAATCGTCCGACTTTGTGGACGATGGTCTCGATTAAGCTGTCCACAACAACAGCAAAAGCAGCAGCAGCATAAATAACACAAGTCAAATAACCAAAAACAAAAAGGAAAAGAAAAAACAATACACACGCATGAAATAGAGCAGGACAACAACAACAACAATACACACACACATATAAAACACACGAAAGGAGAGGTATATTACATACATAACATACAAGATTAGGTTTTTAAGCGTTGCTGCTGCATCAAAATCATAGAATGAGAACGAAGAAAATAATGTTTCCTTATTAACATATATATATAAATTTATCGATGATATCTAGTTGAACTAAAGCTCGACGAGAGCAAAAACAAAAACAAAAAAAAAACAAAACTACACAAACAATGATATGAAAGCAAACATATAACACACATCCTCACACACACACACACATGCACACTCACTAACAAGCGTACACTATTACAAGATTAGCCTTAATCCGAACCCAATGCTGAGGATAAATCAAGAAAATACACATTAAATACCTATATATATATTAAAATAGGCATAAAATATGCGCAGACAGCAAAAACAACAACAAAACAAAACAAAAATCAGCTTAATTTAAAAATTGTACTGAACGCAGGATTTGAATAGCATTATATTAGCAAACGCATTTAACAGCCAATTATTACACACAACAACCACTCATATTCATATTTATCGGCCAATTGGCTCCTGCCAAATTCCAATCGAGATGTGCTCCACTGCATTGTCCTGGCCAACATCACAGACATGTTTCAAAACCCATAAGAATAAATGAAAATAAATTAATGAAAATTGCAACTGAAATCTCTTCAAATAAGTTCGGGACGCGAGAAATACAAATATATTTTATTCTGTAACAAAATTTAACCATGCCAAAAAAGCAATCGGTTTTATTCTAAATACAAAAACCTTTCTAAGATATTTTTAAAAATAGGGTTTTCAAACAAGAATTTAAATTCAGCCAATTGTTCCTTGGAACCAACGTATAAATTGAGTGAAAAGTGTTTTAAGAATGGTTTTTAAGACGGCTGCTGAAATTTTGGCTGTGTAACAGGGTATCTAGCAGTCAGGCATGCCCGTTTGCAATTTGTACAGGGCATCGAGACTGCTGTTGTCTTTTTTAAAAATTCAAGCAGGCGAAAGAAAATGCCCGAATTTAGCAGTTAGTTTATCCACTTGTTAAATACTTGGCAGGCGGATAAAAGTCATCTCGATGTCATCCAGAGGCGGCATATTATTAAATAGAATCGTATTCAAAATTTATTGACTGAAAAGTGTGCGAAGGGGGTGGGTGAGTGTACGTGGCGACTTGGTTGGCCGCTCGGGATTTGTGTAAATCAAGTGAAAACAACAACTGCAACAACAAACGTAAACTTCGGCGAATACAACAATTAACTTGTGGATTCATGTTTGGTTTGGATAGTTGTTTGGGGAATGCGTTTGAGTGGATTGTGTGATTGATTGGTTAGGTGGACTTTCGTTTGTCACTGTCCTTCGGCTTGCACATATCGTTGGCGTACTGTTCGATGGCTGGTGGGATGCGCGAGGCGACATCGGGCAGGGAGCAGAGGAAGGATATCTCAAAGATCGACGGATGGCTTGAGTAGATGTGATCGAGCATGCTGACGAACCAGAACATCAAATCGCTGATGTAGTGCACGGTGCTTTGGGCGAAGACAGCGCCGGCATCGCCTCCATGCTGATGCGAATCGATGATGGCTACGATCGAGGTGCGCAGATCGATGGTGACTATCACAGTGCGGCAGTCGGCGACGATGGCGGCGAACAGATGCGGGGGCACATCCCAGCCGTTGCCCTGCTGGAACGCATCTAGTGAGGTGGTAAAGATGCGCGTCAGCTCGACGCCGACAATCATCGGACTGTGCGGATCGGACCCCACCTGGGTGAAGAACCACTCCTCCAAACGAAAGTTAATCTTATGATGCGATCGTATGGCCGACAACGCATCCAGAATATTTATATTCAAATTGGCGGCGATCAGATCGTGATAAACAATATTGCCATCGTTGATCGAATCACCAATCAACTTCCAGGCAACCGATGGCAACTCCGACATCGTCTGGTTCAGGCTCGGCATCTTCGAGACCTTATCGGCCAGTATTAAGGAGATCAGTGTACAAGAATTTGTGCCACTTTGGCGATAATCGCCAAAGCGCGACTGGCAAAAATCATTCGGAAACCACCAAATATTCACATTGCCGCATTCCTCGTGTTGGGCCATCGTTTAAGTATTAATATTAATATTTATTTATTTTTATTTTTTTTTTTTTTTAGTTATTGTTTTTTGGTCGCAGATTCTTTGCCACTTTCTCACAAGAATTCAAAAAAATTTTTCGTGCTTACGAGTAAAACATGAAATACTAGATTTTTTTTTTGGAGAGGCGTCTCGAAACATACGAAATATGAAATTTAGAATACAAAATATGTAACATACTGTTGCTAGACAGAGAACCATATGCCTACTCGATTTATCAGAATTTCACATTAGCCAAATTAACGGTTGAGTAGATTTAATGGGAGGCAGGAAAGGCTCCAAACTAATCCGTTTGCAATGCTAATTGAAACTATCACAAGGTGATCAAGAAATTTTCAAAAATTTTAGAAAACTCAGGGATTTAGTTTGCTTAAACCATCTGAAATATAGACAAAATTTCAAATCCCACTATTTTTGAGCTAGTATCATAACAGCTTTGTGAGTATTCTGCAGTCGGTTACACCCGTCTTACTTGTTTCAGCATATCTGAGAGACTATAAGAGCTAAAGCCACCAAATTGAAAGAGTACATTTTCCCCAAAATTTAAGCTAATTTATCCTTACAATATGAAGTATGTACAATGAATTAATTTTTTTAAAGAGTATCTCCAAGTCGGGCACTGCCGTTGAAGGCACTCTTATTACTTATTTTTTATGCTTATATTTTTATCATTTAGCAAAGTTTCAATTATGCATTCGTTGCGTTATTCTATTAAAACTAAACCAAAGTGGTTTTAAAGCGCAAATATTTTAGTTCGGTTAATAAACCAAACAAAAAAAAAACTCCGTCACATTTTCTTGGTCAAATACTTATTCATTTTAACTAGAGAGAGGTCACAACCAAATTTTACGTCCAAGTAGACCGTCTTATCAATCTAAGCTTACAATTAGCATCTTAAAATCTAATCATCAGTCATTGACAAAGTTCCACGTGCGAGCATTAACTATAGGGATCTTACTTACATTATCTTGGTTGCTATTGGTAAAAGCTTTAATATAGTACACGTGTACATTTCACCTTGTGGATACACTGGAATTTTACTGGAAGTTGCTTTGCATATTCCTCCCCAACCCGCAGCCCCGAAAAATTATAGTCCAACCATGTCTTTTTTTTGTTACGTAACAAACTGAGATGCAGAGAGAAAGAGGGAGAGAAAAAGAGAGCGGGAGCGAAAGAAAGAGAGAGAGAGAGACGGAGAGAAGAAAAGAACAGGTGAACTGCTTGAAAAAGTACCCACGCCTAGCGATAAGTTTCTGTCCATTTTAATTGACATCCTCTGCAGCCTGCTCGATGTTGGTGTCCCCTTCCTCGTTGTTCGACGTGGGCCGACCGTAGATCAGAACCTTGGAGCGCACCGTCTTGCAGCCGGAAGCCTTGACATTGGTCTTGTTGACTATGTCATCGACATAGCGCTCGTCTAGGGTCAGACCGACCAACTGGGCCTCGTGGCGCACACACCGCTCTAGATCGTTCTGATCAAAGTTGCGATAGTTGATCACTGTGGCTGCCGAATGCAGTGCGTTCATCGCATTTAGTTGTCGTATGTAGTTCTTGCCCGTGAGCATTCCGTTCAGATTGAAAACATAAATAATTGTCAGCTGTTTTTTGTCCAGGTCATTGTTGCCAGCGGCGACATCCGTACTAGTTTGCACCAGGGTATTGATCGAGGACACATATTCTATATCGCAAACGGCCATGTTGTCAATGATAATCAAATTGCGCCCGCAATGGGCCAAATTACGCAGACTGGCCAATACGGTCTTGTAGCGTGTCTCCTCGTCGGACAGATCATAGTCGTTCCAGGCAATGCTCTGAACGTTCTCCGTCCACGGATACATCTCATGCAGCAGACGCATTGTGAGGCTCTTTCCCAGGCCCGATGTGCCCACCAAAGCAATCGACTGAAATGAGCTTTGAGTGCTCATCGCCAGCTCCAGCTGCTTGAGCGCCAGCTCCTGATTGATCACATTTCTCTCAATATAATTGAAAGTGTCGCGTAACGGTATATTGCGATCACAGTAATTGAGCTTGTTGTGCACTATGGCCTGGTACTGATTAGTGTAGCGCTGCAGGAACTTTGAGACAGTCTCCGTATTCTGGTACATTGTGATGCAGCAGCTGAAGCACAACACAATAAACATGGGTAGCAAAGTGTACCAGAAAAATGACCAGCTCTGCTGCTTCAAATTGGAGCGCTGCGCCGCCATCGTCGACACGTTTCCATTCTTATCGGCAGCGAACAGACGCCGCATTCGTCGACGTGACCACTGGCGCTGCAAATCGGAGCAGAACATCCAATTGCTCTGCATGCTTGACTGCAATGTGCGTCGTTTTAGGCACATGCGATGCCTGGCTTTGTGCAATTTGGGGTCTGTTGAATCTCCTAGTACTCTCTTGTCAGTGTCCGCGATCCCCATGGTGCTATTGTATCTAATTTAAACGGATGCTAAAGAGGAACTGAGCAAAGGCCGAGAATTTCAATTTTATGCAGCAATCTTAAAATCACTGCGTTTATCGATACCGAACGATGTTATTACAGCATTAGATTCGACACTTCTGAATGCTTAGTGATAAATGTGCCAATTACATCTGACTTAATGTGAGTCAAATCGGATTTAATTCAATCTTTTCACTGCTTACTCAGTCTAAAAATAATAAGAAAAAAATGCAATTGACTCTTCCCGCCAAGTAACTGCACATCAGTTGTCGATACATATCGTTATCGATGCTATGCTTGCCTGACTGCAGTTTGTTTAAAAGTTGTCAGAAGCCATAAAGTTAACATATATAGGCACAAAATCAGTTAAGTGATCAAGCATCACAGATTTTGAAATTGTACAATATAACTTATGGAACTTTGACTGTTGTCGCCAAGTACTTGCACTCAGTAGTCGATACTTGTTCTTATCGATGCTACGCGTGTTTGGTTGCAGTTTGTTTACAAATTGTTGAGGCAAATAAATATTCAAATAAAATGGAAATGTGAGAAATGTATGAACAAACAATAGTTACAAATGCAATAATGTGCCTAATACCTTACAGCATTAATGCCACTTACTCGTACGTCACAAACCTAGAGGTGATGCAGCTACTGCAACAGATTAAGAGCACCAAAAAGAAGTTTGGCATGCGGAACTTGGCTACGGTCACCTACGAGGTATCGAGTATAGGTGGCAGCATGTTTAAGCCGGCAACAAAACTATTTCTATTTGTATTGAACAGGCACTGCAGTATCTAGAGGAGTCGCCTTGCAAGACGCAAACACGCGAATCAATTACCAAATACCTGTGCGACTTGGCCGATTACAGGCTGATGCCCCATGAGTTACTACAAATGGTAAATGACCCGCCGACCAGTGCCCTACACACACAGCTGGTAAGTTAGCAAACATATGCCTCGTCTTTTACACTCTACTTCATTTTGGGATTGCTGCAGCTCATTGACGACAATAAAGTGCCGCTCACCGACGAGGAGAACGAGGCCATTATTGAGCTGACACACAAGCACTTTTATAATGGTGGCACGGAGCAGGTGCAGCCCAGTACGGCGCAGTGATGGTTTAGTGTTTAATTCATTTAATATTTGTTGTAATTTGCGTATAAAATAAGCATATTTTGTAAACAGAACACAACAAATGGCTGCTGATTCTCTAGTTTAACGCTTCTGATCGCCCAGATCCTCAATAACATCTTCATCAATCTCGGCCCACTTGTCGGGAATAACGTCAAAGAGCTCATCCTTAACATCGCCCTGTATGACGATTTCATCATCGCCTGTCACCGACGAACCGCAAGCGAACTTTGTGCCAAAAAACTTGGCAGCCACTTTGAGATCAATATCTATGGGCGACAAAAGCATAAACATAGTTAATTATATCATTATAAGTAGTAGAGAATTCCACCAACCAAAAGTGCTCAGTCCGGTTACCACTGTAACGGACTTCTTTTTGCCGCGGGCTGCACGTGATACACAAATACGTTTGGGGACATCCTCCTTCTTTTTGACGCGCAGCAGCCCCTTTCCGCCCCGCTTCTGACGCTTCTTGTCATCATCGGTGCCATCTGCTGCTGCCTGTTCCTCCTCAATTTTTGAGGCGCTCGAAATCATCGGGCAGATTGCGTTCCAGCCAATCTTTGCATTTATCGTATTCCGGGTAGTATTCGCAGTACTGAAAGCCACAACCTTAACAATAAATCTTCCGTTAAAAATGTGCCAAGTCCCACTTACCTCTATTGGCATAGTACAATGACCGCAGTATTTCATTACTATGGGATAGGTGACGTTTTCTCGCGGACCCACCTTAAGCCGCTCTGCGACATTTGTGCTTTCATTTGTCATTTCTTGGATTGATTTACTGTTAACTTGTGCAAAATAAGCTAGGAAAAGAATTCTCCACGGGGACGTCGAAAGCACAAGTATCGAGTAATCGATACCAACACCCGGCAATCGGAAGTTTCGTTTTACAGCACTAAACTCAACTTCAACAGTAAAGGCGTTACCAGACCGCTTTTGCAATTTGATCATTGAAAAATATATTTGAATATTACGATACAAATTTTTTATTATTACAAATGAGCAAATTTTTGGCAAGATCGTAACTGAGTTTATTATTAAAAAAAAAACGTACAGAAAGAGGGTACACTTGATTCATATACTCGTTATGCTTGGCATCTTACCTACATACATACTCGGATCGAAACCGTTAAAGTTTGACAATTGCATTTATAAATACATTTGACAAATTTAATTTACTCATTAGAAAAAATTTCCATATAAATAGTGATAACAAAAACTCAATGCATTTAACATGATCTTGCAAAATTAAAAACAGAATCATGAGAACAGCTTGACTGAACTAGTTCATAAGTGAATTTTTGTAATGATCAGTGAATTCTTTTGTACGAGTAAAACGAAAGCCACGATTACGTCACATATCAACGTCAACGATGTACCATCGCGGGGGTGTTGTATAGAATCTTGCCTTAGAGTTTCCCAGTACGCACAATATGAGACAATATCAGCAAACCGATACAATAATGGGTAACATCGATGGCACACACAGAGCTCGAACATAAATACTTGAGGTTGTGACGTGCTGCGCAGAGAGAGAGAGAGAGAGCGATTAATCTGCGCATATTCTATTTACATATAACCTTTGGTTAACTCAGTCGCGTATGGAAACATATTGTGATTTTGGGTCAGTAGTTCCACCGCCCACGTTTCGCAGTTTTCGACAAAGATTTGTGAAATGCGGTGATTGTGGCTGGTGCCACTGATAACCATGCACACCCACGCAAATGAGGGCGGCGCCGGAATCAGCGGTGGCAGCACCGAAGGCAAAATACGCTGCATCTTTTTGAGCGAATTCCACGCCACGGCTGGCTGTAAAATTAGCTGCCAGGTATTCTTCTGTTCTGTTCTACTGTTCGTCTAATGAAACTGATAAAACTCTCGGTTGGCAGGTGCCCGAAAACTACATCTCCAAAGAGGTCTTCGATGCCATCAACGTGTATATAATACCCAAGCAGCACCTGCAACGCTGCATTCTCACCGTGAACGCAATGGATGTAAAAATCGTTGGCTATCCCGTTGGCATACAGGATCAGCAGAAATATGCCCGGAATGCGTTCCTCTTCAATTTGTGCTTTGTCTGCGATTCGCGTGCGCGCTCCGTGCAATATGAGCCGGTGGTAAAGAAGCTATCCGAGTATCTGATTATGATGGAAGAGGAGTCGTGCTTCTTGTCGCGCGAGGACGACAAACTCCGGCTGCAGAACATCTTTGAGACCGTGCTGCGGGATCTCAACGAGCGCAAGGTGGCCACCATCGTTGAGGGCGACAATACGATATATCTGAAAATTGTCATGCATAAGCCGGATCCACCACAGGTCAAGGATCACATGGTGCCATTACTGCTGGCCAATCTGCGCGACACGCCGCTCGACAATTGGGATTTAACCACACAGCAGGTACCCAACATTTTACCGGACAACTCTAATCAGACAATTTCAATTGTTTTTATTGTTTGTTTTTCTTTTGCAGATATTGCCCTATATCAATGGCATTAATCATGTGGCTCGCATTGCCGCCGAGGCGGATGTGGAAACAGATTTGGTGAAATCTTGCATACAGAATTTGGTATATTACGGCGTAGTGCAGCTGCTGCCCATTCTAAAGTACAGTAATGTCTATATGACACAGAACCTCAAGCACCTGATACAGAGCAACGCGCTGAGCAACGCCTGCCGCAAGTACGTGGCCCTTCAGCCCGATAAGCTGTTGCCCAGCGTGCAGAGAATCTTCCAGTTTTATGCCTCCATGACGCACGGCGTTACGCTGCGCGCGATCTGCCAGCGACTGTGCCCGCAGAATCACAACATCGACGAGCGTAAAATGGTGATCTTCGGATTGCAGCACAAGTTCATACGCTGCATACATAAATACCCGGTATTTACGGGATCGGTGCCATCTGGTCGCCAGAAGATGTACACGGGGCTGATCAGTTTCGATGAGATTTGCTGTAAGACCGGTCTTTCTCCGTGTACCATCGAGAAGGATATTGAGAAGGATACGAATGTGACTGTGATTTGGAAGTAGTTAAATGCGTTGTGTCCATGCGTTTAAATTGTAATTTTTCAAAACCGTTTTTATGTCTAGATTGTAATTATTATGTTTCCATTCTCTTTAAAGTGTTTGTTATATATATACTGAAAGAAAAAATGCTAAAGCTAGCTGCGTGCATTGTGCTGAATATTAAATAAATAAGCAGACTTGTTAAACAAAGATCTATATAGTTATTAGAATTAAAGTCGAGCTCTCTAGCTCTCTATTTTAAAATACTCCTAAAAACAGGTTTTAATTTGTACAAATATTTCTGTTCTAGCTATTTTCAACATTTTCAAAATGTATGACGATGTCAATTTTATGAGTTGAGTCAAGGGATAATATAAACCTAAACTTAATTACAATGATTAATCATATTGCATTGCGTATCGGTTTTGCGGTCAGTGTTATCGAAATGAAAAAGTAAAAACGTGTCATAGTATAACAACAGCCAAAACATGATTGTTGCTCAAAAAATTCAAACGGTAGTAATATCAAAGAAGAAAACTTCTCAATTTGAACTTCTACGCTGCAATTTTATTTTAACAGCATACAACCCCTTAACTCGTCAAATAGTCGGCTAATCAGCTGTTTGTCACCACGGGTGAGTGCGACAACAAAACACAACATAACATACAAGCATACACATATGTACATATGTGTGTATATGCAGCGTACACATTAGAGTGGGCGATTCTAGTTCAAATGTTAATTTTTGTTTCATAAACTAAAACGCTCATTTTATTTACTCGTTCAATTATTTTGATTTTTATTTTTTATAAACGGTACAAAATTTCTTTAAAGATTTATTATTTAGACTAAGCCACCGAATAATTGAACAGAATGCATCAGTGATCGAGTGAACAGCAAAGTAGTTTTATTACACTTTTCACTAAATAGGTTTCAGTAATTCGACGAACAGTTCAATCGGAATCGTTCTGAACTTAGCGAGTCAACTCTAGCGTACACATATACAAACAAACATATGAGGGCCAATGCGATAGAACAACAACAGAAACCGGCAATAACCAGAGAAATGTTAAAATAGCCGCGATCTCTGGCACTGGCGCTGGCCACGTTTTGAAATGTTTTGGCGTTATTAAACATTTTTCTTGCTGGCATTGGGACAAACCAAATTATTATATATATATAACACACACACGCACGCAACCATAAATACATATATATTCATATGTATGTCTAAGATTGTATACATAAAGTGAGGCACTCATTCGCCGCTTTGGCAAAATTCTGGCATTGTTATTCGCATTTGCAGCGGCAGGCAGCAACGACGACTCATAAATAATGTCTGAAGATGCCAAGAGTGAGTATTGCACTGCGTTATATGCACATACATACACATATACTTTATATATTCAAATATATCTGTGCTCTTCCTACATATGCTCCAGGTCCACGCACCAGAAACATTATCGAAAATCAACTGTTCCGGCGTCAACGCAGCCTTAAGCTTGAGGCACTGCAAAAGCAGCGCTCGCAGTATGGCAGCATCGACGTCACCGACGATGATGAGGCGGAGACGTTCGACAAGGTAAGTCTGTGTGCATCGGCAAGGACAAAAATCGGGTGTCGGGTGTAACCGACTGCGCAATACTCGTTCACAGCTTGAAACAGTCGGATCGGGTTTAATTATTATTGCTATTTTGAAGAGGGCGTGGTTGAAACTCTCACACCTAAATACTGAAAGATATGGGTGTATATATATAGAGATTTTATCGCCCATAGTGGGCGTATCCAAGCAATTTTAACGCGCTATTTGACTAGGGTATACAAGAGTATATATTAAAAATTTCCAGTCTCTTGACAAACGGATATTTGAGAAATCCAATATACTAAATTTGGAAAGGTATGAAAAAAGTGACATATTCTAGTTCTTTAGAGGGACATTCGGACAGACGTTCTGTCTGTTATATAAATTTACACTCAACAAGTATACCCATTATTTATTATCGATTTTAATGCGTAAATATATTTTTTTGCAGACTTATATAGTCATTATATTCACCGAGAAAGCTAAGCTGCGTCACTGCCAAGATGTGGAGAAGATCATTCAGGAGTTTGACATACAAACAACTCTGGAAGTTGTTAGGTAAACTAATTAATTGTGCTAACTCGGCTCGGTCTGGTATTGTATTCACGAGTTCTCACTCTCTGTTTTAGCAAAACCGAAAAGTATTTGTATCTGTCGGCCAGCCTGGACACGCTGCTGCGTCTGGCCGATGCTGCGGAACTGGAGAAGATGACAACCACGGGCAGCATGCAAAAGTTTAACCATGGCTGCGTCTCGGACTTTCTGCTGCCGGGCATGACCAAGGAGCAGATACTGCACTATTGCGAGACGCCTGTCCTGATCAAGGATGTTGTAGAGCCGCCAATAAGATCCTACATACAGAAAGGTTACATCGAGGATATGTTCCCATTGCATGATATTGTATGTACTAGCCGAGGGTGGTTTTAAAACTACCACAATATATCCCCACAAAGATGTAATGTAAACTCTTTCGATATTTTTTATGTTAATGATCGGCTGATCGATCAATGAACAATATTTTGTTCAAATTTCAACTAATTCAATTCATTGCAATATTGCAGCTGTACTTGGATCGATTCAATCTGAATCTAAAACGCACCACGTTGCCCATTGAGGATATACGCAACTACTTTGGCTCCAGTATTGGCCTCTACTTTGGCTTCATTGAGTTCTACACGAAGGCCCTGGTGTTTCCCGCTGTTTTTGGGCTACTGCAATGCCTGATGGATCTCAATCTGTCGCTGGTCTGCAGTTTCTATGTGGTCTGGACAACAGTGAGTAAACCTAATCGTGTTTTCTTTTGACTCGTTCACGAAGTAAAAAGTTTATATTTGGCTAAATTTGATTTATTTTTGCGACTATTCAATTTAGAGACTTGAAACTTGGAATATTTACTTGTATATACTCGCGTCAGATATAGTATTACGATTTTTTGGCTACGCCCACTGGTGGCGTGGCAAATCGATCAAATCTATCTGCAATCAAATTTGGCAAACAGTTTGCTGATGAGTTCTTTTATAGATAATTTTTTAGAATAACATTAACAATTAAAAGCTGTTATGCAGTGAACGAGCAGTCTGCAACCTTGTAACTTATTTAACTTTTTATTGTTTGTGTAGATCTTCTTGGAGCTGTGGAAGCGTAGGTGCGCGGGCTATTCCTATCGCTGGGGCACCATTGAGATGAGCAGCCTGGATAAGCCGCGCGCCGCTTATCAGGGCCAGCTGAAGCCGGATCCGATAACTGGCAAGATGACGCTGCATTATCCGATGCGCTACACGTACCTGCAAATGTATTGCATTTCGTATCCGGTGGTGCTCGGCTGTGTGGTGGCGGCCGCCTGGTTTGCACTCTATCAGTTTCAAATCGAGGCCGAGGTGTTGGCCGATTTCGGTGCAGACTCGTGGCTGCTGTATATACCCGTCATCGTGCAGTCGGTGCTAATTGCGATCTTCTCGTGGGCGTACGAGAAGCTGGCCACATTCCTCACCAATCTGGAGAATCATCGCACACGGTCGCAGTACGAGCGGCATCGGGTCAACAAGCTGATGCTCTTTGAGATTGTTAACAATTTCTTTTCACAGTTTTATATTGCGTTTGTGCTGCAGGATCTCAAGCAGCTCAAATACCAGCTAATGATGCAGCTGCTCATCTTCCAGCTGCTGTGCATCGCCCAGGAGATTGGCATACCGCTGATGGCCGTGCTCCGCCAGAAGTACGCCAAGTATCGCCACCAGGAGGTGGATCCCGATAAGCTAAGCGCGATCAGCAATAAGGCGCGCTACGAACAATCATTTTACGAATCCGGCCTGGATGCCTATCATTCCACATACGAGGATTACCTGCAGGTGTGCATACAATTTGGCTATGTGGTCCTCTTTGCCGCCGTTGCGCCCTTCGCCGCCATCGGCGCCCTCATCAACAACGTGTTCGCCGTTCACATCGACATGTTTAAGCTGTGCAACATCTTCAAGCGGCCCTTTGCCCGTCGCGCCAAGAACATCGGCGCCTGGCAACTGGCCTTCGAGCTGCTCTCGGTTATGTCGCTGTTGAGCAACTGCGGCCTGCTCTTTCTCCAGCCGAATGTGAAGTGAGTAATAATCGCCTTTAGATTTATGTCGTTGTCTTTAACAGATGCATCTATTTCCATTCCATAGGCAATTCTTTTCACACTGGGTACCCTCGATACCAGATCTCTCGTTCGTCATCTTTGAGCATCTGCTGCTGGGAATGAAATTTCTCATACACAAAGTGATTCACGAGCGACCGCGCTGGGTGCGCATTGGATTGCTGAAGGCTGATTTCGAGACTAGCCAGGCGCTCAAGCAACTCAAGTATGCATTCTGTCTCAATTTTCCTAATTCGATTTATTTTGTAACTTTTTGCATATTCTTTTTAGGAAATTCAAAGCGGCCAACAAAATGGCTTAGATGCGTTTCATAGCAAATGTTGCTATCGGATTTAAGCCAAGTAGAATGTGAACCAAACCCATTTTTAACGAACCAGTCCATTTACATGTATATTTTACATATATTTAAATGCTTTTATTGTAAATCTCTTAACTAATGGTGCCTTAAATATGTACTTATATTTATTATTATCGTATTTACCGTACCTTATCGCATAAATGCACATAAATAATATTTAAATTGTGGATGACAAATTGATGGCATTTTGGCTATTTGGTTTAAGATTTCACAATTGACATGTTTACCAAGTTTAACTGTAACTAATGTGAATGATAGAATTTATAAATTGCTGATTAAATGGGAAATTGATAAGCACGAATAACATACCATAATAATAAAAAGTGTTTTTATGGATATTTATGATATGGATTGTTAAATCATTAGAGATCATTAAACATTGGTATTTAAAATTAAACATATTTTACATTAAAACTGAGGAAGATAATTTTTGAACAATATTTAAGAGTTGACCATCTATTCATTCATTCATCATCTATTTTAAATTTGAAAATGATTATGATTAAATGCCGTAATTATTCCTGAGTTGCCGCCTAACGCACACCTCGAAAGTGGCGAAAGGCGAGAAAGGCGTCGATCGCATGTAAAAGACCCGCCGCATAGCCAATGTACTGTAATATATATATAAGATATTGAAAATGAATGTTTTTTAATGGCAATGCCATCGCTTACATAGGCGGCAGTCATCGCTGGATATGCCCAGAAGCCGGGTCGCACCAGAAACTGAGGATGCAGCCAAACCACACAGGCGAATCCCATAAAGCTGGCTGAACTGAAGTACATGCAGCTGGCGATGGCATTGAAAAGCGTCTCCTGCAAAGTGCAAAAAAATACGGATTTGTATTCCAGACAATTGCAATTGGAATTATTTGTTGTGCTTACGAAGAGCGACTGTCGAATGAGACCGTACGACTTATCCGAGAAGCAGTAGCAGATGAGCAGAATGCCCGTTGTGGTGAAGCAATGTCCCGTCGTGGCCAGGAAACTGGTCAGCGCCTGACCAATGGAGTCCGCATAGGGGACGCCGTAGCGGATCAGCAGTCCCTCGCACAACATCGCCAGGCCCAGCTGCATTAACTTCAGCAGTCCGCCCCGCGACAGCACAAACCCAAAATTGATGCATGTGCAGATGCGGCAGCAGCAGATCTTAATACCCAGCGGCTGGCTCATGCCGCGCACACCAAACGATGCCATGTCTGTTGTTGTCTGCTGGTTCAGAACACACTAAGATGCTCATTGCCAGCTGCCGCTAAAAACGGCGGATGCAGCGCCTCTAAAAATAGATCTACCTATTTGCCCCCCCTAAAAAAAAACAACGTCAGTTGCGCCGACGCACTGTGGTTCAACTCTTGCCATGAACTGTAGTTCAAAATAATATCTATTTTTATACTCTGTTCACAAAGTGAAAAGAGCGCATTTTGTGTACCTGCTGTTGAAGCTGGAGATTTGAAATTGGGCATACATATATACTCGTGAATATCCGTCAGATAAGGTTTACAAATTCTATGGCTACGTCCAGCACATTATTGATTATTATTATTATTATTGTTCCTCAGCTAGAAAAATAAGTATAATAATTAGAACAGTTTTTGAATGTTTCGTTATACGGTGAATAGGTTATTTTGCTGTCGGTTACACCCGACTGCAATTTAAATTTTATACTCGTTCATGAAGTGAATAGAGTATATTGGTTTTGTGCAATATCCGTCTTGCTGTCCGTCCGTCCGTCCGTAAAAAAAATAAAAAAATAACATGGCAAATTTAAATTTTAATAAGGAATACCCAAAAAAAAAAAAAATAGGACATGCTTAAAAATATTTATTTTGATAAAACAACCTTTTTTTTTGCTTTCTATAGCTTTAATATACAAATAAATTGCCATTACATGTTTTATTTTTATATTTTCAGATCGGTAAAGAGTCTGCCAACGAAAAGTGCGAGCAACAACGATTAAAGTGCCGACGAAAGATATTAGTAAGAATGCATTTATTTAAGCAATAGCAAAATATATAAAAGTCGTTGATTTCAGGTGTACGTGTTGAATTTAAGTCATTTCTTAATGTATCAACGAATTTTAGGTATATTTTTATAATACAGTATTAGAAAAATATATTTAAGTGTTGCAATAAGATTGTTTGAAATGAAAATAATATAATAAAAATATGGTGTAAGAGCAATACGCATAAAAAATAAATATAAGAACATTAAAAGGATGTAAAGAGAAATTTAATAAATATATTTAAAAAAAATACACAAATTCTCTTTTATTGCTGTTAGGAGAATCTTTCTGGGCAATTTTTGTGTAGTCGGTTGGCAAATTCTGTTAAAAATCGAGTTGAAACACCAGGCGAACAGAATCGTTAGAAGGTAGTCAGAAAAATTTAAAAATGTGCAAAATTCGATTGCATACTTCTAAGGTAACATTTTTGGGCCGCCGATGTGCAAGATTTTTAATGCAAATTCGAGCTGAAACACCAGGCGAACAGAATCAGAAAGTGGACAGAAAAATTAAAAAATGTGCAAAATTCCATTGCATACTTCTAAGGTAACCTTATTGGGCCGCCGATGTGCAAGATTCTTAATGCAAAATCGAGCTGAAACACCAGGCGAACAGAATCATCAGAAAGTGGACAGAAAAATTAAAAATTGTCAAAATTCCATTGCATACTTCTAAGGTAACCTTTTTGGGCCGCCGATGTGCAAGATTTTTAATGCAAAATCGAGCTGAAACACCAGGCGAACAAAATCGTTAGAAGGGGGACAGAAAAATTTAAAAATGTGCAAAATTCCATTGCATACTTCTAAGGTAACATTTTTGGGCCGCCGATGTGCAAGATTCTTAATGCAAAATCGACCTGAAACACCAGGCGAACAGAATCATCAGAAAGTGGACAGAAAAATTAAAAAATGTGCAAAATTTCATTGCATACTTCTAAGGTAACATATTTGGGCCGCCGATGTGCAAGATTCTTAATGCAAAATCGAGCTGAAACACCAGGCGAACAAAATCGTCAGAGGGGACAGAAAAATTTTAAAATGTGCAAAATTCCATTGCATACTTCTAAGGTAACATTTTTAGGGCCACCGATGTGCAAGATTTCTAGTGAAAATTCAGACTCAGACAATACAGACTCAACTCTTAATGCTAAATTCGACGCAACAGCAGCAGCAGTTTCTGGGCGAAAGGTGTGAAAGGGAAGGGGCAGCTGAAAAAGAAGCATACATACATATTTCTTGAGCGTATTCTTGCGCATTTTGCAAGGATGCAGCTCTATAGGTTCACCAGGACTATACCTTTGGTATAATTACCAGAGATATGGAGGTCATCTAGGAACCAATTTGGTTTGAAA
Source organism: Drosophila paramelanica (assembly GCA_035043915.1). Lineage (NCBI taxonomy): Eukaryota > Metazoa > Arthropoda > Insecta > Diptera > Drosophilidae > Drosophila > Drosophila paramelanica. Next base: position 1,372,294 of record JAWNMO010000559.1, on the reverse strand, counting down.
TTTGTTGTCCAAGGATCTGCGGACTCGGCCATATCCTTGCAGATTTTTGGGGCATCTAAGAATTGGATACTTGCTAAATTTCAGAAACTGGCCAAAATCACAAAATCCTTGATATCTAGTCTTGGTCAATACGAGTTGCTTGACGCAGGACTCGCCAGGATCTGCACGGATACGGCCGAGTAATGGCCATTTTTTTGTTGTACAAAATCTAATTTTATCTTAACTCCTGAAAGCATTTTCATCTTTATATATGACATGTTTGACATGTTTGACATATTTGGTCAATATTTGGACTCAGAATTTTTTAATGACATTTATACTTTATTTGCCCGAGATATGCGAGTTTTAGTCCTTAAAAATGGCTTTAAATGACTATATCTTGGCCAATTCCAGTCCGATTTGGGAAAGATATATATCATTTTACTCGTAAAAGTCCATAGAATTGATCTCCATTCAAAGTTTTGAATTTTGAAATTTTCGCAATTTTGACAAAAATTGTGATGTTACCCCTTGTGATTTTTGTCAAATTTGGTCAAAATTTAGAATCACAATTTTTGAATGCCATTCGAAAGTACTGATTCGTACGAGTCTAAAAAGGTATATCATTCGAAGATATTACTTTATTTGCCCGAGATATGCGAGTTTTAGTCCTTAAAAATGGCTTTAAATGACTATATCTTGGCCAATTGCAGTCCGATTTGGGAAAGATATATATCATTTTACTCGTAAAAGTCCATAGAATTGATCTCCATTCAAAGTTTTGAATTTTGAAATTTTCGCGATTTTGACAAAAATTGTGATGTTACCCCTTGTGATTTTTGTCAAATTTGGTCAAAATTTAGAATCACAATTTTTGAATGCCATTCGAAAGTACTGATTCGTACGAGTCTAAAAAGGTATATCATTCGAAGATATTACTTTATTTGCCCGAGATATGCGAGTTTTAGTCCTTAAAAATGGCTTTAAATGACTATATCTTGGCCAATTGCAGTCCGATTTGGGAAAGATATATATCATTTTACTCGTAAAAGTCCATAGAATTGATCTCCATTCAAAGTTTTGAATTTTGAAATTTTCGCGATTTTAACAAAAATTGTGATGTTACCCCTTGTGATTTTTGTCAAATTTGGTCAAAATTTAGAATCACAATTTTTGAATGCCATTCGAAAGTACTGATTCGTACGAGTCTAAAAAGGTATATCATTCGAAGATATTACTTTATTTGCCCGAGATATGCGAGTTTTAGTCCTTAAAAATGGCTTTAAATGACTATATCTTGGCCAATTGCAGTCCGATTTGGGAAAGATATATATCATTTTACTCGTAAAAGTCCATAGAATTGATCTCCATTCAAAGTTTTGAATTTTGAAATTTTCGCGATTTTAACAAAAATTGTGATGTTACCCCTTGTGATTTTTGTCAAATTTGGTCAAAATTTAGAATCACAATTTTTGAATGCCATTCGAAAGTACTGATTCGTACGAGTCTAAAAAGGTATATCATTCGAAGATATTACTTTATTTGCCCGAGATATGCGAGTTTTAGTCCTTAAAAATGGCTTTAAATGACTATATCTTGGCCAATTGCAGTCCGATTTGGGAAAGATATATATCATTTTACTCGTAAAAGTCCATAGAATTGATCTCCATTCAAAGTTTTGAATTTTGAAATTTTCGCGATTTTAACAAAAATTGTGATGTTACCCCTTGTGATTTTTGTCAAATTTGGTCAAAATTTAGAATCACAATTTTTGAATGCCATTCGAAAGTACTGATTCGTACGAGTCTAAAAAGGTATATCATTCGAAGATATTACTTTATTTGCCCGAGATATGCGAGTTTTAGTCCTTAAAAATGGCTTTAAATGACTATATCTTGGCCAATTGCAGTCCGATTTGGGAAAGATATATATCATTTTACTCGTAAAAGTCCATAGAATTGATCTCCATTCAAAGTTTTGAATTTTGAAATTTTCGCGATTTTGACAAAAATTGTGATGTTACCCCTTGTGATTTTTGTCAAATTTGGTCAAAATTTAGAATCACAATTTTTGAATGCCATTCGAAAGTACTGATTCGTACGAGTCTAAAAAGGTATATCATTCGAAGATATTACTTTATTTGCCCGAGATATGCGAGTTTTAGTCCTTAAAAATGGCTTTAAATGACTATATCTTGGCCAATTGCAGTCCGATTTGGGAAAGATATATATCATTTTACTCGTAAAAGTCCATAGAATTGATCTCCATTCAAAGTTTTGAATTTTGAAATTTTCGCGATTTTGACAAAAATTGTGATGTTACCCCTTGTGATTTTTGTCAAATTTGGTCAAAATTTGGAATCACAATTTTTGAATGCCATTCGAAAGTACTGATTCGTACGAGTCTAAAAAGGTATATCATTCGAAGATATTACTTTATTTGCCCGAGATATGCGAGTTTTAGTCCTTAAAAATGGCTTTAAATGACTATATCTTGGCCAATTGCAGTCCGATTTGGGAAAGATATATATCATTTTACTCGTAAAAGTCCATAGAATTGATCTCCATTCAAAGTTTTGAATTTTGAAATTTTCGCGATTTTGACAAAAATTGTGATGTTACCCCTTGTGATTTTTGTCAAATTTGGTCAAAATTTAGAATCACAATTTTTGAATGCCATTCGAAAGTACTGATTCGTACGAGTCTAAAAAGGTATATCATTCGAAGATATTACTTTATTTGCCCGAGATATGCGAGTTTTAGTCCTTAAAAATGGCTTTAAATGACTATATCTTGGCCAATTGCAGTCCGATTTGGGAAAGATATATATCATTTTACTCGTAAAAGTCCATAGAATTGATCTCCATTCAAAGTTTTGAATTTTGAAATTTTCGCGATTTTAACAAAAATTGTGATGTTACCCCTTGTGATTTTTGTCAAATTTGGTCAAAATTTAGAATCACAATTTTTGAATGCCATTCGAAAGTACTGATTCGTACGAGTCTAAAAATGTATATCATTCGAAGATATTACTTTATTTGCCCGAGATATGCGAGTTTTAGTCCTTAAAAATGGCTTTAAATGACTATATCTTGGCCAATTGCAGTCCGATTTGGGAAAGATATATATAATTTTACTCGTAAAAGTCCATAGAATTGATCTCCATTCAAAGTTTTGAATTTTGAAATTTTCGCGATTTTGACAAAAATTGTGATGTTACCCCTTGTGATTTTTGTCAAATTTGGTCAAAATTTAGAATCACAATTTTTGAATGCCATTCGAAAGTACTGATTCGTACGAGTCTAAAAAGGTATATCATTCGAAGATATTACTTTATTTGCCCGAGATATGCGAGTTTTAGTCCTTAAAAATGGCTTTAAATGACTATATCTTGGCCAATTGCAGTCCGATTTGGGAAAGATATATATCATTTTACTCGTAAAAGTCCATAGAATTGATCTCCATTCAAAGTTTTGAATTTTGAAATTTTCGCGATTTTGACAAAAATTGTGATGTTACCCCTTGTGATTTTTGTCAAATTTGGTCAAAATTTGGAATCACAATTTTTGAATGCCATTCGAAAGTACTGATTCGTACGAGTCTAAAAAGGTATATCATTCGAAGATATTACTTTATTTGCCCGAGATATGCGAGTTTTAGTTCTTTTGTAAGCGTGAAAAGTCTGTATTTTGGCCAATTGTAAGTCCGATTTGAGAAACATATATGTACATCGTTCTACTCTTAAAAGTCTGTAGAATTGAATTTTGGAATGCTATTGGTTAGTTCTGATCCGTACGAGTGTAAAGTGATATAGCATAAGACCTTTTTTGTCCGAGATACAAGCCAAAAAAAATTTTAAGCCACTTAATTGATCAACATATTAAACTGCTCTTAAATTTAGCCAGAAAGAAGAGAACAAATCATCCATTACCAAGCAAAGGGAACAGAAAGAAGTTAAGATCAAAGAAAGCGTTCCTCACTTAAATATCGATTTGATGTTAGTAGTTTAGTGTTTTATCAAAGAATTTACAATAAACTCGGCCGCTTGCATATCCCGTTAGCTTGATAGCCTAAAATGTCGCGATATACGAGTACCCAAAATGAAGGGCTCGAGAATATAGAAACTAGAAGCTTTATACTGGGATGCATCCATCTTAGTGTCGCTCATATACATCGATTACTGATTTATCGATTATTATTATTTTTTGTAGTAGTAGTTGTTGTTGTTTTTGTTTTTATGTCGTTTGCTATTTGTGTATTTGTACTTTGGGCGTACACATTGGGGTCTAGTGAATCAAAATTTATTTTGTAAGTAAGTATTTTTAGTTTTATATTTTTATACTCGTTTTTAATTTAAGTTAACTAGACTTGAAACATAACAAACAAAAAACGTGCCACAATTTTAGAGCTAGCATTACAAAATTTGGCAGACAGTTTTCTGAGGAACTCCCCTAATTTCTCGCAGCTGAGAAATAATCAAATAATCCAAAAATAAGATTAAGATTAATTTCGACTGTTTTTCTTTCGCTGTTAATCTACTGTGAACGAGTATTGTGCAGTCGGTTACATCCGACTGCAACATTCTCACTTTTTCTATTTTTACTTTTATGCATTTTTAGAGTTTGTTTCTAAATCATAGTTTGTAGTTTTACAGAATGTGTTACCTATAGTAAATGTGGATGCGGAACCACTGTGCATTGACCTCAATCCCGGCCAGCATTGGCAGCTGTAACGCTTGGTTGGCTGCCTGGCAGAGCAGGCAGTGATTTAGAGATCAGGAGATTGAGTTGGCTTTGACAAGCGGACAACTTAGTTGGAATTTGACCAGTTAAAATTTGAAATCGTGTTTAGGACCTTTACAAAAGTTCAAAATTTCTGTTAGGCAAACGAATATCATCGAGCGCCATGTGCCTGCCATTTATGGATAAAGTGTTTAGAGGCAGGCATCGCCGGCGAAACAATACAACTGCATCGCCACGGCCCAGCCTGGCGCCGACTCCGCAGCAATCGAGTGCCACCATTCAGACTGCCAACACTCCCAACACTCCCACATTGGTGGCGACGACCAGGAGCCTAGACACAAGTGTTGTGGCACCCCAGGCCCTTAATACACTGGAAAATACCGCCAGCACAAATCGGGCAGGCGTCAGTGCAGTGTCCCAGGTCCAGGGAACGGCTGCAGCGGCAGCTCATCCCTCGAAGCCAACATCTTGGTGGGATTATTTGGGAATTAGTAGGAGCAAGAAGGGCAGCATTGATTCGCTATAGGTTGCAGAAGTTAAACAGATTTTTACAAATTGTGTCCAATTCTCAGATTTCGAGTCTATTGAAATTTTATACTGACAATGTTTGGTCCTCAACAGCGATGATTATTGCAGCCGTTTGCGAAAATTAACACAGAAAATTCATTTAGAAATATGAACGCGAAATTGATGCTAATCACGAATTCAAAAAATAACATCAAGTTCTGATTTCAATTGTATATAATATAATGTAAAACTGGAGCGAAGGATTGAAAAAACCTAACATTCAATTAAATCCACAGAATAAAGTCGAATTTAATCACAAATACTTCGTATTTTTAATTGTATTTTTTAAACTGTTTTTATCTACCTATAAGAAGATAGAATAATTTTTGCACTTTACAAACTTTTTAAGAAATTAACTTTTGTGTTACTCGTTTGCAGCTATTGTTTTTATAAAGAGCATAGCGTGGTCAGCTACACCCGAGTGCAATGCTCTTGTTAGACCCTAAACGCATTAAAATCATTGCATACTTTTATATGCAACAATATTTAACAACAGCTGAAAGTGCTTAGTGTTATAATTTATACTCGGTTTTTATGAATTTAAAACGGCTATTCGAAATCAGAAAGACAATTCTTTCGACTCGTAATGGTCTATGGAATCAATCGCCATTCAAAAATCGTTGTGTAATAGCCCCCATTTTTGCAAATTTGATTAAAATGAAATTTAGGCTTCAAATAGCTATTAATGCTATAATCAAATTTCGAATTCGCTGACATTTTGAATGCAAGCACAATATACTCGATGCTTTTGCTGTTTGGCACGAAAGTACTTGATAATGCAATTTGGAAAATTACAAAAAAATATAAATATAAATATAAATAAAAATACAATAAGCAGACGAGGCCCAATGACAGCTTATCAACTTCTGCAGTAACAAACAAATAAATTGAAATTTACAAATACAAACAAATTGTATACTAAGTATGCAATTTACTTTGCGTTCTGTGCGTTTGTGTGTGTGTATGTACATACACACATGCATATTGCGCTCGAATTTCAATAACGGCACTTAAGCTGCGATTTCCTTTCCTGTTTATTGAGCTTTTAAGTCGTGCTTAGCGCGAGTGAGACAGCTAGAGTCGGAATCGAAATAAAAACGAAGACTAAGCGAGATACACAAACAACGCGTAAAGAAAAAAATACAAAACGCCGCTGGCGTCGCAGTGATTAGTGTAATTTATCAGCCGCAACGGCAATTTAAATCAAGTGGGAGTGGGCAACATGCATTGCCACTGTGCTGTTGGCGGGGGCGAGCTTTTTGACAGTGAAATTAACTTGTTATCAAATCAATTATTGCTGCTGCCGCCGCCGTTGCTGCTGATGCCTCTCGGTGGCGTCACAATAGTCCGGCGTTGACGTCAAATGAAGGTAGCTAAGCGAAGCGGCGTTGACGCTTCACAAAGTTGTAACAATTGAAACCGTTGCATTTCCATATGTCCAAACACATTGCACATACATGTGTATATGTATTTGTGTACATGCATGCATACGTACGTACGTACCTGTGGATGCGTACATCTGTACATAGTTTCGCCGACTCTCACAGTTATCTGGCGCTGGCAATTGGCAAATTGGCAATTCCGTCACGATTTTCGCACGTGCAACTGCAACGCATGCGCAGCTGTTAAGCTCGCTGCTATGCGGAACTAAAGCGCATTTTTCGATGTACTTGTTACAATGTTATCCTGGCCTGGTATCGATGCCATGCCTGTCGATAGCTGTCTATCGAACAGTTGCGTGTGAAAGAATTTAAATATGCATTGAACTCGATAACTTTAAATATATTTAAAAGTTAAAAGTGTGCCTGCAAAGTGTTTTAATTGCTTTTAAATTTTATAAACGTTTTTCATAAATATTTGCTGTATTAAATAAGAGTGTGTGCGTGTGTGTAGAACAGTCTTACTTATTTATTCTGCAGGTTGCGAAAACAACAACAACTAACTACTATATTCTAACTATAAAAAAGTATTAAATGAAGCATATTTTTTAACTCAGTTTCAAAGCCAGCTAATATACCCCTTGTGAAATAAACATTGAATGATTGTTAAAGTAAAGCTAAAATCTCTTGGCACTTCTCATTTCTTGTTATATTTTGTTTTTCTCTTTCATTGTCGCCAGATAAACAAATAGAGAGAATACGTATGTATATTTGTGTATGTAGAAAAGTGTGCAGTTTACTCGTAAACATTTATTTCTAGAAAAAAAGCCAAAGCTAAATAAAAATAACAAACAAAAGCAAAAGGGGTTGTCCGAAAAATTTTCTTTTCTTTTTGTATTTGTATTTTTATTTTTTGTTTTATTTATTTGTTTTGTCGGCCTCCTCATTGGGGCCCGATGCCTTTAAGACGGAGAGGCAGTTTTCAGTGTTCGAATGCCGACAAAATCGGTTCGAAATCGCGTGTGTTTTTAAAATATCGTTTTCAAACAAAAAAATGTGCTGAACATATTTTGTGAATGGCTGTGTCATTATTTTGAACACAAAAACACTGCTAAGAGACGTTGACACACTGTGCTGTGAATATTTTAATTAAAATTACCAATACAAATCGCTAAAACTGAGTGACGAATTTCAACAACAACAACAGCATTAGCAGCTGCAGCAGCAGCAAACAACGTTTAATATAAAAGAACAATTTCCAGAGCCACCAAACAAGGAAATTTCCGAAACAAATTTAAAAAGTCACCAAAAATTGAAGTGGTTTGTATTTGGCAAATGTTGGCATTCAAATAGAGGTATTAATGATGTACATATGTACATCTTTTTGTTCTGGCAGAGCTGTGATGAACAATTTGGCACAACCAGACTAAAAACAGATGCTTTTATTACGCATTAACGTAAATTGTGGACGCGATTTTCAGTACGCATAAACGTATTTTTTGTTTTTGTTATGGCAACGGACGTCACAGATCGGCATGCTTGCTTACACACATACTTGTTTGCTTGTATAGGTGTGCATATTTATAAAAGTACACAGAGACAAAAAAACTAAATGTTAGAAGAAATTTTGCATGTCACTTCTTCCACACAATTTACTTCTTATATTCAGAGATAGATTAAAAATACAAAAAAAGAAAATTGTTCAATATGTTATTTAAAAAAAAATTTTTTGCTTATCAAATTCCCTACAATTTACTTCTTATATTCCCAGATAGATTATAAACACAAAATGAATAAAAATAGTTCAATTTCTTATTTTTAACTACTTTTTTTTTACTTATCAAATTCCATACAATTTACTTTTTATATTTAGAGATACATAGATTAAAAATACATTATTTTTTTATTTGTCAATGAACGTATTTTGTTATTGTTCAAAATAATAATATGCCATACACAAAAAGTTAATCACATCGTGTCACATGATATTTGAATAAAGTAGACGTTATTTGCTTATCTCTCTAAATAGATTTTCACTTTCAATTGTGATTTTCACTATATGATTATGCAATTTAGCAATTGAAATAAACAAAGTACGCCAAGTGCCATTTTAATTGACATTTCCTTTTACTTTAAAATACAAGCCCGATGCCATAAAGAAAACTCGTGTCACACTTCCATTGTTTCGAACAGAGCCGTAAACATTTACTGTTTATCTATAAGTGCCCGTTTAAAGGGGGCTGGCTAAGACACACATAGACGCAAACACTCGAACAAAAAATCAAAACTGATCAGTTACAAACAGAAAACAAACGACGCCCAGTAAACTATATAGGTAATTAAATCTGGACTGTCCTGTTGCCACTTAATTGCATATAGAAAATGAGTGATAAGTTCTCTGTCAGTACTTAAACTAACAGTACATTTTTTTTATAGAAAGAAGTTTAAAAAAAACTTATTAAATTATAAATAAACCTTAAGCAAATATATAAAAAAAATTTTATGCGTCAATAACGTACACATTCTCGTCATTTTGCTTCTTTCAAAAGTCCACGCCTAATTTTTCCATAAATCATTATTTATAAGAGAAAACAACAATATTTGGATATATTGGGATTTTAATCTCAGTTACATAACTATAGTACCAAAAAAAAATATTACAAATTTTGATATTTTCAAAATTGCATAGATTTTAAATAAAGAATTTATATAGTGGGCAAATTATGCTTTTAAACATAAAAATCGATTCAGACAAAGTAATGGAAGTTTAAAATATGGGAGCTATGAGTACGAGAGCTTTACTTGCCAAATTGTTGTCAATTTGGCATAATTATTGATTACAAATTTTACACTGACAACATTGAAAACAAAAGATTGCATATCTTAATTTTTGAAAACAAAAATTTTCGAAAAAAATTTGATGTTGCTTTTTTTTTAAATCTATAGAACAAATCATGAAAAAAAAACTGCCATCAAACATGAAAATAGGTTTAATTGGAGTCTTCATCATATGTCGAAATTTGTGTTAATTTGTATCAAATAACACGGACTATAACGGGTATCTATTGCAAGTTTCAGGTTTGTAACTTCAAGACGGACATTGCACAAACTCAATATATTATTATCATTTTGGAAGCGAGTCTAAAAACACCTGTGTGTATTTGATAGTAAAATTGTTGGGGGAAAATGGAAAATAGAAAGATTTAAGCAGTTTACATAAACAGCTGGCGAGTGATTCACCAGAATGGCAATTAGCAGGGAAAAACAGCGAAGAGCCCAGAACAAGTGTTGGCACGCCCAGCGATACAGAGGCAGAGACAGAGACGTGGGCGAAGGCGAAAGCGAAGACGAAGACGTAGACGGGGATGGGTGTTGGGTGATGGGAAACTCAGAATCGATGTAAACAGCAAGAAAGTCATGTATTGTCAATTCTTGTGATATGCTTTGTTCCGGCATTGAACTTATCAGTTGGCTGGAAATCAAAAATTTGTTGTTACACGGTCAACGTCGTTGCGGGGCGTATGAGTAATGTGGCTGTAATTCGGATACAAATTGTGAAGATCCGTTGACCGCTGCAACTGCAAACTGAAAACTGAACCAGTTGCGCCACTTGCTTGACATTGAATTCTCGCATCGCTTTCACGCTCGCAACTCAGCTCCAATTTCAGGTCGTTTGTTGCATTTGAATTCGATTTTGAAGCTCATTTCGCAAAATAACGTTGAAAATTCGAGTTCGGAGTCCTCAACTGTCTCCCATTTTGATTCCGAATACAATTTCAGCTTTAATTCCGATTCCAATTCCGATTCCGGCGCCTGTTGTTGGTTGCAACGTAAACGTAAGCATCGCCGTCGACGTCGCTGTCGCTGTCGCTGTCACCGTTTGCCGTTCGCCGTTCGCCGCTTTTGGCGCAATCGAAAGTAACGTTTTGGCTTTACGTAGTCCGCATTAGTCGTACGCTGAGTGTCGGCGACGTCAGTTCACAGTTAAAGTTTTGAAAGAGCCCCAAAAACAAAAAACGAGACGAACAAACTATTTTCTTGCAAATCCAAAAGTAAACAATAAATTGTCAAATTTTTTGTGTGTGTTGTGAGTGTCTTTTTGTTTTCTTAAAAAGTTTTACTTGCGCATAAATTTTTATTTATATATGTATATAAATTGTTTTTTGAGTGTGGTCACTTTAACAAGTGCTTTGCCCCCAATCATTTGCCGATTCGATCTTAGAAAGTGGCTGAAATGAATGAGTTTTGGCATGCCGCCAGACCTAATCAAGTTCTGATTAAAATGCTGTATCATCAAAGTACTTTTGATAAACGTGCGTCTTAAATCAAAATAGTTTTGGAAACCCGGTTGCGTTGCACTTAAATCAATTAACATGTTTTATAACGCTGAATAGGCACATACTATTATACACACGTATCAAATAACTAGGATACGTATTTACAAACTCGTGTTAATAAACATTTGTTTAAGTTGTCATCTGGTTTTTTTTTTATTTTTTTTATTGAATAAGCTATAATTTGCCATTGTGCAATGGGCAATTTAATAATAATTTTTTTTTGTATATATATTTATGGCATTTGTTTCCGAGCATCTCTATGTGGGATATGTCGGACATGTGGCTGAATCAAGCTGACAATGTTTTCAGTTAACTTCCACTTCCACTCCCAATCCCGTTCTGTTATTTATAACTATTAATTTGTGCAATTAACTTGCAAATCGCCGCAACCAAAACTGATTAACTACATTAAAATTAAACTATAAATCCAAAATAATAATAATAATAATAATAATAATTTTTGCTCAACACGTGCTCGCATTTCTCCAACAATTTTGCCCGATGGCAACGACATGCAATCAACTTCCTTCTGCCCCCTTCCTCCGTTTCTATTCGTACGCCCATGCCCAAGTCCCATTTCCATTCCCATTCCCATTCCCATTCAGATCTGCGATTAGCTGCTGAACATACATATGTATTTAATTCAGTTATATCACTATAAACATACACAGTATAAGTGCTTCTGTATTAAGATTTCGATAGTTTTTTATTTTTCATTTTTATTTAAATGCAAATCATGCAAATACCATAAAACACTACACAGATCAGCAAAACTGGGCACGAACAGAGTTAAAATTCTGTTCATGATCATTTAAAGTTCCTCTTTCAATTCCGCAACAGCTTTTGCTCATTTGTCTATTCTACGAGCATAGATATATAGACATATATATTTACATTGAACAACTCTCTAAATCGTCCATTGACTCTTTTGTGGATTTTCGCTTTTAATGAAGGGGCTCGATTTTGCAGAACTCCCGATCGATTTTTGTGCTGCGGTCACGTGATAAGTAAATCTGATATTTCGAATCTGAATAAACATTATATATTAAGAAGTCAATTTCTATGCAAATTTGAATTGAATAATGTTAAATAATGTCTGTAGATCATTTAAAATCAGTTGTGTCTTAATCAATTGCAGCGACAATTTGAATGTATTATTGCCGATTTAAGGCTGTAACGGAAACAGATGAGAAATACGCTTTCACGTTGAGCACTGGAAAAAAACATGTTTCCAATCAGAGCACTTAAAACATCACATTCTGACCAGCGGCGACTTAATTAACTACCTGACGCAGTTGGCCACATTTATACACATGGTTTATTTGCAAAAAAAAAACAATTAACTTTTTTTATTTCAATGTACTTCATTTTGAACACATTTGCACTTTTTCAATTTTAAAATATGGCATGCAAAAACGAAAACTTTCCGAGCTGATATATAAATATATATATGTATATATATATAAATAAAAAATATACAAAAAAAACACAGGTTCTCGTTTCGAACCCATGGCTTGACTTTAGGTTCAGATCGGTGGTTTACGAACCGCTTTTTATATTTCTAATTCCAAGTGTAGGTTCGAGTCTTTTTAAGTTATTATTTTAATTGCAAATTATTTCCTTTTTTTTGACTTTTTGTGTGTTTAATTTTTTTGCGTTCATTTAAAATTAGAGTAAATAATTTGAAAAGGGGAAATTAGTTCGGTTCGGGCTTAGTTAATAATTTGATTATTTTTGCGATTATTGTGAATTAGAAACCTGTGCGCTGTTGCGCAGTGTTGAGTTCCTGCGAGACGCGACTTTCTCGGTTTTATTTTCGTTTGCGTACGATTAAGAACGCGCAATTAACAATTAAATCAAATTAATTAATGTCGACTAAATCACTGATAGCTGCAACAATTGAAAAACGAAACCGAAATTTGTCATCGCCGTTGTTGTTGTTGCTGTTGTCGCATGCTGATAAGGCCAGATTAAAGCACCGATCAAATCAATTAATTAGCACAGTGCGTAGTCGCTTCAACGTTGAAACTGAGCGTGTTTATTTTTTGATTTTTTTGGATTTCTTTTTTTGTTTGCATTGTGGCCCACAATTAGAGAGGATTGGCCAACAATCGGATGAAGTCGAGCGTGGCCGTGGGCCGAGCGGTTGCTGCAACTGGGCTAATATTCAATGAACCACAGAAAGCCAAATAAACAAACTGTTATTATTATTGTTATTATTGGTTTTTTCCTAGGCATTTGTCTTGCCAATGCAGCTAATAATATTTGAACAGGTGTTTTATAGTTTTCTATTGTATTTTTTTTTTATCAATAGATCCCATCAACTGCGTTTTCCAATGGAGCCGGATAGATTTGTGCAGGCGTCGGCGTTACCCAACAGCAAACGATTTGTCGTCGAGGATTCAAGTAAGTTTGAACCCAGTTTCCGGTTTAGAAAGTGCGCCCGGACGGAAAGTTATTGGCGGAAGTGCGTATGTGTGTGTTGTAGGTGTGTAGTGTGTGTGTGACAAAAAAAACAAACAACAGCTTTTAAGCCGGCATTCAGCCAATCACCGATTATCAACAAGTTGAAGTTCAACGTCAGTCAACACGATTTTGGCCCTGAAACGCAGACTCTGAGGCGAATGCATCATGAGTCATGACGCGGGCGGTGCGGGGCGGTGACAGACAGCAAGGCATTTGTAAAACTGGAACACTAACCTCTCTCTCTCTCTCTCTATCTATCTATCTTATTTTTGGGTTGGTTTTCACGCAGTCACCAAGGTGACCTCCGATGGGGAACCGCACGGCATGATGACCATGGTGGCAGGTTTATCGGGCCTATTAGCGGCCATTATTATACTGGCCGTGCTCGTTTCTATGGTTGCCTGTCGCAAGCGCAAAACGTAAGTTTAACAACCGGAGCGATTCCCATTTTTAGACAGTCGACTAAAGCATATTTTAGCTGTTGCATCCAAAGGAAACAACAGACGACGGCAGCGACAACGGCGAGTGCTTTGGCCGTGGCCATGACCGGTGTGGAGAAGACCGGCAATCTGAATGCCGCCTTCGCGGAGAGCACTCTAACGCTAAGCGTCGATAAGGACAACGATAAGGACACAACGATTGTCGTGGACCGTTATTGACAAATGTCCAAGTGGCGCTGGCAAAGCACGTGATGTTTGTGAACACAAGAGACTGACAACTAGAAATTTAAGCCAATTAAATATATATGCAAGTGTTTTTTCTCCTATTTCTTATTTTGTATGTAATCTTCGTTATAATAATGTTATGATTTTGAATTGATTACAAAGCTGCCACACTTTTCGTTAAAGCGTGTGTGTGTTGGGCAATGCGGCAATGTTATCGATAACGCCAAATTGTCGATAGCTAGCCGATAGCTAATAACGTCGTTTTTTTTTAACTTTTAAACTTATTACAGCTAACACCTTTGATTATTATCGTCTTGTTTATTTATGTTAATCATATTTACAAAAAAATAATAATAATGAAGCAAGCGAAATATAGGCGCATTCAGAGCGCCGTGTTGCGACAGCCAACGACCATCGCCAGCAGCGCCATACGGATGTACATGCCGTACTCGGCCTGCCGGAAGTAGGCGGCCCGCGGATCCGAATCAAAATCACGGCTGATCTCCTCGACGCGCGGCAACGGATGCAGGACAATGGTTCGCTTGTTCGCACGCGTCATCAACTTGGGTGTGACAATAAAGTGGCCGCAACACTGCAAGAAAAATAATGGCACGTCAGTACGAATAAGTAGAAGTGGGAATAAAAGGCGGGAACTCAGTTATAAGAGCTTGGCCAAATTTCAACTTATTCAAAACAGTATTTTAGTTTTGCTAGTTGAAATTTTTTGATACGTTCACTTGAGAATTTATCACCCTCACAAATACTCTTTGAATGCGCCCAATTGGGAAATCGATCCGAAACATAATTAAAACCGTATCCGACTACTTTAAGCTCGTTTTATGATGTAAAAGAGTATTGGGCAGTCGGTTACACACGACGGTGTCTTCAGACGAACTTTTATGTTACCCTCTAAGATGTGCCGAAGCAGATATTAGGTCGAAGGAATATAAATGGACAATCCAATTAACTTAGTTACAGGGTATATCATTATTTGGGAATGCACTTACGCGCTGGTATTGCTCCTCGCTCTGGAAGCGCTCGCGCTGAATGCGTGTCATGTAGAGAACGTCGGTGGTGGGCAGCGCCTCCTCGATGGTGTCGAACTTTAGCTGGGTGACGCCGCGCTGGTGGAGATAGCGCATGATCGACTCGGGCATGCCCAGTCCCTGGGGGGCGACATACTGCAGCGTCACATTGTAGAGGGTGACCAGGCGTGCCAGGGAGTGAACGGTGCGTCCGTTCTTCAGGTCGCCCACCATAGTGATGGTCAGGCCGTTGACGGTGCCGATCTCCTCGCGTATGGTGAACACGTCCAGCAGCGCCTGCGTGGGATGCTCGCCAACGCCATCGCCGGCATTGATCAGCGGCTTGCGCGAAAATGAGGCAGCGCGCTGTGGATCCAGAAAGTGAAGATCAGATTGGGATCAAATTGAAATTGTGTTTTATTGGTGGTACTTACCGCAACGGCGCCTGGTTCGGGATGACGCAGGACCATCACATCCGCATAGCTGGCCATCACCTTGATGCTGTCCTCGAGGGTTTCGCCCTTCTTCACGGAAGAGGTGACCTGATCCATGGTGATCACGTGTCCGCCCAGGCGCTGCATGGCCGCGCTGAAGCTGCACTGGGTGCGCGTGCTCACCTCGTAGAAGACACTGGCCATGATCTTGCCGCGCAGCAGATCATCGACCGGCCGATCTTTGGTCACTCTGGACTTGAGCAGCTGCGCCAAGTTGAACAGATCGTTGAGACGCTCCTTGTCGAAGATGTCCACGGAGAGCACATGCTTGCCGACCAGACAGGGCGCCACCGGATTCGGTTCGTAGAGCAGCGAGTTCTTCTGCAGGTACTCCTTCAGCGTTGCATTGCTGGAGGAGTCGAGGCGCAGTCGCGGCGATGGCGACACCGGACGCAGGAAGTTGCCCGCCGCCGTCGCTGCGGCCAGCTTTTCGGCGCTGGCGCTCGTGCTCGGCTCATCGGAGAAGTGAACGGTGGTGCCGCGGGAGCTGGCAACGGTGGCGCCATCGGTGAGCAGGCGGGCGAAGGTGTCGTTCACATCGGTGTCGCTGGGCAGATCGCTGCCGTCCATTTCGGATGATTTTTGCGGCAGCGGCAGCTTGGCGCGCACATTCTGCCCATAGCCGGGCTGGACGAGCACCTGGCCATCAATGAAGGCGACCTCGCCGCGCAGGACGACGCGATGAACGCGACCCTTCACCTTGGTGCCATTGAACGGCGTCCAGCCGGCCTTCGTCTTCAGCTCGGCATTGTTAATGGTCCACTCCTCGTCCAGATCGATCTCCACGTACGTCTGCGCCTGCTCGGGCAGATTGAAAATGCTGCGTGGATTGCGATTAAACTTGCGCTTGATGTCCTCCAGCGTGAGGCGACCCTCGTGGACGGCCTGCAGCAGCAGCGGCAGGATCGTCTCCAGGCCGGGGAAGCCCGGCGGCGGTCGTTCCGATTGCTTTTCGGCGAGCGTGTGCGGCGCATGATCGGTGGCGAACACATCAATGTACTCCATGTGCTCCCAGAGCGCCTCCTGATCCTCCGGCGAGCAGAGCAGCGGTCGCACCTCCGCCATTCCGGCGCCCAAGCGATCTATGTCGCGTGTGCTGAGGAACAGATGATGCGGACACACCTCGCAGGTGACCCGGATGCCCTTCTCCTTGGCGGCGCGTATCAGCTGAATCTCCTCCTTGCGCGCCACATGACAGATGTGCACCGGCCGCTCCAGCAGATGGGCCAACAATATTACCGCCGCCATGCTCTGGCGTTCCGCATGGCAAACGAGGGGCGCCCGCTTTGGCCAGCGGGACAAGTGACGCTGCCAGGCGGCCAGGCCGCTCAGCTTCAGCGTTCCGTACGTATCATCCAGATACATCTTTAGGCCGCACGCCTGCGTCGCCAGCTCCTGCACCTGATCCCAGTTGGTGTTCGAGGCGCCCACATAGAGCGCATAATCGCAGCGGGCCCCAATGCGGGCCAGCTCCCGGAACTGGTTGAACGTCTCCCGATCGACAATCGCCGGATTCGTGTTCGGCATGGCGCATACCATTGTGACGCCGCCGGCCAACGCCGCAGCCGTTCCGCTGGCAAAGTCCTCCTTGTGGGTGGCGCCCGGCTCCCGCAGGTGGACGTGGACATCGATGAAGCCAGGCAGCTTCACAATTCGGCGCGATGTCATGCAGTCCGTGTGCGTCTTCATTCCCGGATTACGGCCCGTCACCCGCATCGATTCCACCAACAACTTGGTGCACTTGACGTCCGTCACCAGCGGTATGGAATAGTCGACAGCCAGGCGACGTGTCCGGTAGCCGTGTGTCATAAACGATGAGACCCTGCAAATCAATTCAATTTCGATTAGTGATCGATAAACGATAAGAACAACAACTCGTTGATAACAGCACTTTGTTATGCAAAGGAAAAATATATTATTTGATTGGTAAAATGTCGCTTAAAACAGTCGCAAACGATCTTTATAAAAATATTGGAAAAATAACGATTTTGGAAATTGAAAATAAAATAGATTTTATCGATTTGCCACGCCTCCAGTGGGCGTTGCCAACAAAATTGTTTAAGCTATCTTTAGAAAGAGATCATAAGTAATTTATCTGAAAAATTTTTAGGATGATGTGAAGATTAAATCGATTTGCCACGCCCCACTGGGCTATCTATGAAATCTTAGCACTTTATCTGATGCGGGCAAATACGAGTATATATGTATGTATATCAATTTTCAAGTCTTTAGATTCAGCAAAAGGAACATTGAACAAACCCAAAATAGTCTTTTTATCGTAAACATCATCTTTAAGTTTTACTTAAATAGATGAAAATCAGAGTGAGTATTATTGATTATAAATAGTATATTTTTTATTTTTCTGTGTTTCGATACGGATCTCTGCAAAATTCCATAACGATAATTTTTAAATTGCACATAGAAAAGGACAGAGAGACGGACGGAGTCGAATCAGTTTAAGCAAAGAGAATATAAATCAATCCTGATCAAGAATTAGTCAACTTTTCCAAGTTGTTGTAGGTTGAATAGAATGGAATTGGAGATTGGTTTTAAGTGCTGATCGATTTATTCATTGCTTACCTGCGGATGCCGCCACCTCGCATGGGCAGATTGATAACCAGATCGAACTGTTTGTTGGCCAGAAACTCGGCCAAATGTCGCAGCTCCCCGTTGATGTCATCGGGCGTCGTTTTGTCGAATGTCCACTGTACGGACTCCACCTGCAAGGGGAACAAGAAGCATCGCATCGGTTAGTAATTTGATTCCGAGGCCAAGGCCACGCCCAGCACGATCAGTTGGCAAATGTTTGCATGGGCCACATAAAGATATTGCACTTAATAGACCTACATAATAATTCACTCGTATTTGCACAATAATGCCAATACGTATAACATCAGTGACAACAAAATATTACAAGCGACGCTTGCACAGTGGAACCAACTGCCTCACATGGCAAATAATCGATAACAGGTGATCGTGAAGAAAATTAGAAATAGGAAACAGAAACTAGGACATCGCAGCATATCCTTGATATTTACCCAAACAAAATGGATCGATACCAAAAATCGATAACGTTAAATTGCTGCTGAAAACTGGAGCGTCCCAATTCACTGTTCAGTTTCACATTTTTAGCGTTTTGTTTCAAGTTGTCATTAAACAAGATTGCAAATTACCGCTGTTATCATAAATTTAATGTATTCTAATTAATGCAAATGGATAACATATTTGTTATACTAATTGCGCTCCATTAAAGGCCATTAGTCTTAAGAAAAAACTTGGCAATTAACAAAGAAATATTCTAGAATATAACTATATATAAACATATAATTCTTTTTAAATTTTGTCTCATAACAAATTATAGAAATTATGCATTACAAATGAAAATATAAAAGAGAGTATATTTTGTAAAATCACTTTGGTATATACACCTTTGCCCCACTGTGCACGTTTACATTGGCTATAAACACGCTGATAAGAGAGCCTCCGCTTGTCTAGCCGGAAGCGTAGGAAGAAATCAACACTTGTCTCCAATGTTTTTCATGTTGTTGTTGTTGTTGTTGTGATCTTATCGTGGCGATCGACGACAATGGCAAGAATGAAATGAAATTCGATCGCTATGATCGATATCAGTAACAGAAAGGAGGCACAGTCGCAGCAGTTGGACTGCGCTAGTTTGGATCGATCGGCCAATAACCAACCAATCAGCAACGGCCGCTTGATGGGCTGCAAGTGGTCGAAGAGCTCCGACGGGGATGCGCTGCCGAATCCGCTGCAGCAGCTGCGGTTGGCGGGGGCGATGCCACGGAAGCAGCGGAGCCACCGCCAGGAGGAGAAGCGCCAGCGGCAGCTGGCCAAGCTACAGAAGCGCAACGCGCGCAAGCGGCGACAGCGACGCGGCAGCGGTAAACTAACGGAGCGGGAGAGCAGTTTGCGGCGCAGTCGACGACAAAGCTCGCGTGGCAACCACAATTTGGCGCCGCAGTTGCGTCTGCTCGGCGGCAGCAACGGCAGCAGCGCCACCGAATGCGTCAGTGCGCTCTACGCGAGAACGCTGGAGCAGCAGCGGGAGGAGCACCAGCGCATCATCGAAGAGAAGACACGCCATCAGCTGGAGCGGCAGCTGCACACGTTCCTGCTCAACCAGCTGCTGCTGGGCATCCAGTTCTTTGGCCACTTCGAGCACGAACTGGCCGCCATCGATGACCAGCTGCTGGCCAAGCAGCGCGCCAGTGCCCAAATCCTCACCGAGCACAGCCTGCTCCACGCCAGCGCCATTGACGCGGCGGTCGCCAAGCGGCTGCTCTTCAAGTCCACGTAAGTGCATCTATCCTGGTGATTTTTATACTTCAAATAGAAGTAGTCTGCTATCAATATCGAAGCTAGCCAGCTCATGAAAATCGCATAGAAAGGCGCTGTTAAGTGGAAAGTGGGAACAAGCGATTTTTGCTACTCTTTCTTCAATTTTACCACAACACAACTAATTTTTTAGTGCAGTCTAATTTGAAAACTGATCTAACTAACAAAATTCAATATCTTAACCACATTTCATTACAAAAGCTTCAATAACTAATTGCTCATTACTTGCTCTTAATCCACTCAAAACATTCTATAATAACAGTGTAATAACTTTTAACAGTCAAAAATTATCTTAATTATTATTGCTTTTATAAAAAGATAACAATTGTTGTCATTTGTTTGCTTGAAATTTGTCAGTTTGAAATTTGTGAGCTCAATTTTTCGAGGAGACCGATAAAATTATAATAGAAGCAGGGTACAGCAAACATTCTATATAAGCAACAACCAGCACCAATTTTCAATTTTTTGTTTGCATAGTTGCTTGTACACAAATTTTAAATATATAGAATGCTTACTGTATATAGTATATAGATACAGATAATACATAGATAAAGAATGATATATAGATTAATTCAATTTACTACAAATTTCAATTCGTACATTGCAAAATACTCTTTTCGCTTGCTGAACGAGTATAAATATAAAATCATATTTAGCAACTGTTTTGGGATTATAATATTTCTTTCTGTTTTAAGCGTCGCGCGCATTGCGCAGTCGGTTACACCCGATTCAAAAGTAGCTCACTCGTTCATTTGAAGCGAAAGAAAGATGCCAACTTGATTAAAGTTGATATTTTGATTCGATAACTGTTCAGATTAATTGAAAGTTCGTTCAAATGAAATCCTTGTCCACAGCGATAGCTCGGAGAACGTGGAGGCGGAGCCGCTCCAGCGTCCGCTGACCTATGTGGTGTTCGAGAACGTGGACGTGGCGCGTCCGAACGATGCCAACTACGATTCGATAGCGGCGCTGTGCAAGGTGCTGCTAGAGACGGACTATTATCGGACGACGCCCTGCCGGACGGAGTACGTCAAGCTACTAGAGCAAAGTCGCTGGCTGGGCTATGTGCGTCTCAAGCTGCGTGAACCGACGCCAGCGCAGCGCACCTCCAGCAGCAGTCCGAGCAGCGATGATGAGAACGATGCCATCGATGGCATTTATACGGACGGCAGCTCCGGCTACAGCACCGCAGCGAACCAGAGCGGCCAGAGCTGGACAGAAGGCGACTACGATTACGTGTACATTGCACGGCTGAATACGCAGCGGCCGCTGGACGAGCTGAAGCTGCTGCGTTCGTCGCTGCAGCGCAATGTGCTGCCGGAGGCGTGCGTCTGTCGGCTGTCCAGCTGCCTGCCCGCCTGGCTGGAGCAGAGCGACGACGACGACGACAACGACGAGAGTAGTGAGGAGGAACAGGAGGAGGAGGAGCAGTTATCCGAGTGCCGTTCCGGCTATGAGACGGTTCAGGTGCTGCGCCAGTGCCGCGTGGAGCAGCAGCGGCGTCGCGCCCAATTGCAGCAATGCTACCTCAGCTCGCAGCAGTTCATGCACTATTTTGGCGAACTGCTGCGCCAGCAGCTGGGCCGCCAGCTGGGCATTGGCCAGACGCAGCTGTCGGCCGCGAGCTATCGCGGTTGCAGCGTCTACACCCCGGCGGAGGAGCTGGTGCCCGCCATCCATGTGCCGCACACCTGGCCGGATTGCGCGTTCGAGTTCAATTTGCGCTCGCGTCCCCAGCTAACAAATCTGCACACGGGCGAGCAATTCCAGTGGCCGACTGCAGCGATGCGCCAGCGCATCCAATCCTTTGGCTACCATGTGGTGCCCGTTGGCTATGCGCCGAAGCGGGCGCGCAATCCGTTCCGTGAGCTGGAGTGGCGCATCGTGTTCCCGCAGGCGGAACAGTTCCTCGAGCGGCAACTGACCCGGATGCAGCTGAAGGTGCTGCTGGTGATGAAGGCGCTGGTGCGCACTCACGTCACCGACAAGTGCCCGGCGATGGGTCACATCATGGAACAGCTGCGCACCCATCTGTTCTGGCTGTGCGAGCGGCACAGCAACGACTGGCCGGAGGAGTTCCTCGGCGAGCAGCTGGTGCGTTTCGTGCGCACCTTCGCCGACTGTTTGGCCAGGAAACAGCTGAACGACTACTTCATCGAGCGACGCAACCTGCTCGAGCACGTTCCCGAGGAGGCCTTAATGGAGCTGCACGCGATCATGGCGGCCATTGCGGAACAGCCGCTCATCCATGTGCTCCAGGCGCTGCGCAATCTGCAGCACAGCGGCAACTTCTATCCGCGACTCGACTACAATCGCCTGCTGGAGACGCTGCTCGCCAACGATTATTTGCAACTGCGCAACGGGGCCAAATTTGCGCGCAAACTGCCGACGCTGCCCGTCGCGGATGTCGTGGAGCGGGAACGGGAACGGGAGCAGCCATCCAGCAGCAAGTTGGCGCCGGTGGCCAGCGATGCACAAGGTCTGCTCGGAATGCGATTGCATCAGGAACGCACTCGCGGCAAACTGCGCCGCAAAACGCAAATGCTGCGCGCCCAGCAACTGAAGCTGGCCGAGCAGCGACGTCTCTCCTCCGACGCCGCTCCTCTGACCCTGACAACAGCAGCAACAACAGCAGCAGCAACAACAACAGCAGCAACAACAGCGCCACTCAACGATGGCCTCGAGATTCTGCGTCGCACCAATCTGCTGGAGCTGCTGCTCGATCACATGCTGGCCATGCTGGCCAAGGCGACCGACTACCGCAACGGAGAGCACGCCCGATTGTATCTGGAGCAGGGGCAGCGTCTGTGCCGACTCTACCAGCAGCTGGGCTGCTCCCAGTACGCCCAGCACTATGCGGAGGCGCTCTGCCAGGCGGCCAGCGAGATCGAGCGGATTCATCTGGCAGCCGCCAGTCCGCGAACCAGCTGCAGTTCCGCCTCGAGGCATACTCCCCCCGTGGAGCAAGTGGTGCTTGTGGAGCATGTGGTGCAGCTGCATTCGCTGGCATCCGCTGGCGACGCCAGCAACGCGGAGTTTGCGGAGCCACAACCAAAGTTGGAACCACAACCAGAACAAGAACCAGAACAAGAACCAGAATCACAAGCAGAACCAGAGCCGGAACCAATGCTGGACGCACTGATGCAGCGGCTGCAGTTGGCCACAATCAGCTCCAAGACGGAGCAACTGATGCAAACATTGGCGTCGGAATCGAGGCGACGCGAGCTGCGCAACTTGCTCAAACGCAACACGGAAAAGTTGAAGAGCGCATTCAATTAGCACGAAAAGAAAAAATACTTCCAACTCTTATCTAAATCGAAATTCCATTCGAGTGCCCTCAAACATGTCCGATTAGCTACTGCAACTCGAGTCCCAACTCAAGGACAACCCAAGAAAGTATATTTGGTATCTATAAATATATATCTGTTGTATAAATAAGAACAGTTTACAGTTACACCCGACTGCAAGATTTCTACTTATTTTTTTGCCTGAATGTATTATAGTTACATTATTTTATGTATCATAAACATTTTTAATAAATATATAATTTAGCATTCAAAAATGTTTCTTTCTTTAGCAAATATTCTGTAGCACAGAATAGGTTCAAACCTGGCGATAAACATTTTTTAATAGAACCTATTGATCAAAAAAGATCCTTGCTAAACAATAAAATTTTTATTAAAACAAACAAAAAGTTCTTTATTTAAGCTTTATATTTGTTCGTACGAAACAAATATCATGATCGTGATCATTTGCTTTAAAAAATCACATTTACATGAAGCAACAAGCTAGTGGCGAAAGTAATATTCAAATTTTGTGTCCTAGAATATTCAAATTAATTTCATATTATGAAAAATGGTTGACCATTCCACCTTTTTTGTAAAACAATTATTCGAGGCATCGAATGTGAAACAAATTTTTATCTATCTACACGAATTCCTGAAAGAGCTTTCCTGTCCTTATCACCAGATAATATCAAAATTCCAAAGGTATCGCCACTAGCGGGTATTCCCCTCAGCAGTGACAGAAAAATAACACCAATAAAACCTTCACAGCTATCATCATAATCACATGTAATATTTTTAAGGCAGAAACGCAGTTCAAAAGCTAAGTACTGAATGCATTTATCATTATGAAATGTAAACAAGTGCTATGTCTATTTGCTAGCCTGATTGAGATTATAAATTTTATGAATGTACTCACATCAACGCCGTGCTCCGCGTAGAAGTCTCCTGTGCCCATCGAGGCGTACAGCTTGTAGCCCATCTTGGCCAGATCTCGAATGGAGGACAGCAGCTCCATTTTGTGCTGAATACAGGGGAACATGAAATAAATATATTAGTAATAGGAAATAATTATTTTAATTTCGCAAAAATATCGATTTTTCTATTTTTCCGGCTTGATTCTTAAGATAAGTCTAGTGGGCGTGGCCGGAATATCATTATGAGATCCCTAGCTATCTACATACCAAATTTGGTGACTCTTTCTTTAAATTTGTGGGAAATATTCACCTTTTATCGATTTGTGAGGTGTATCGACATGTTATCGATTGTCAGAAGAGGAAGAGGGTAAACAAAAATTATATATGCAAAATGTTTAGCTTCAATAGCGGCAAATAAAAACTGCGTTCATACGGTCAGACGGACGGACGGACATCAAGACGGACAATTCAAAACCCAATATGCTCTTTTTACTTAATGAATAATAGAGTATAAATATCTTGAAATTTTATCTGACGCGGATATACACAAGTATATATGCCAAGTTTCGGTTAAACAGACAGATGGACATTGCACAAACCCAATATGCTCTTTTCAACTTGTAAACGAGGTATTTGAAGTGAATGAATGTACCTTGAAGCTGCCAATGGAAAGAAGTATGGCATTTTTGGGTATCTGGAAGCCCGTGGACATCATGGCCTTCAGGTAGGCCTCGTAGCGATTGTCACCGAAGCAGGCCACCTCGCCGGTGGAGGCCATCTCGACGCCCAGCTGGACATCGGCGCCGGCGAGGCGCGAGAAACTGAACTGGGGCACTTTGACGCCGACCTTGCCGACACCGTGAAGGACATCGAGCGGCTCCACGTCCATTCCGACGATGGCGCGTGTCGCGGTGGCCACAAAGTCGTGGTCGAGTGTCTTGGAGACGAATGGGAAGGATCGGGAGACGCGCACATTGCACTCGATGACCTTCAGTTCGTTGTTCTTGGCGATGAGCTGCATGTTGAAGGGTCCGGTGACGTCCAAAACGCTGGCGAGATCGCGTGTGATGCGCTTGATGGCCTCGAGGGTCTCCGCATTCAAGTCCTGCGGCGGCGTCACTAGCGTTGCGTCCCCGGAATGAACGCCCGCATTCTCCACGTGCTCCGAGACGGCCATGCACAATATTTGGCCATCGGCCGCAACGGCGTCCACATCGATCTCCTTGGCTTCGGTGAGGAACTTGGATATGACCACCGGATGCTCGCGACTCACCTCGGAGGCGGCATTCAAATAGGTCTCCAAATCCTGATCGGAATAGGCCACATTCATCGCCGCACCGGATAGCACATAGGAGGGTCGCACCAAACAGGGATAGCCCACCTCCTGACAGAAGGCGACAGCCGACTGAAGATTGGTCAGCTCCCGCCAGAGCGGCTGTAAAATACCCTTTCTGTCCAGCATGCGCGAGAACTTGAAGCGATTCTCGGCACAATCGATCGATTCCGGCGAGGTGCCCAGCACCTTGGCCTGCTGTCGGTGCAGATCCATCGCAATGTTGTTCGGCAGCTGGCCGCCCATCGATAGAATGATGCCATCGGAGCGCTCCAGCTCGTAGATATCCATGACGACCTCAAAGCTGATCTCCTCAAAGTAGAGACGATCGCACATATCATAATCGGTGGATACCGTTTCCGGATTATAGTTGATCATGATGGTTGATTTCTTCAAATTGCGCAGCTCCCGCAGACAGCTGACGGCGCACCAATCGAACTCCACCGAGGAGCCGATGCGATAGACTCCAGAGCCGACGACAATTGTGTGGCCACCGGGAAACTGGATATCGTGCTCGGAAGCATTATACGTATTATACAGATAGTTGGTGCTCGCCGGCCATTCGCCGGCAACGGTGTCGATCTGTTTGATGAACGGCCGGATGTTGTGCTCGTGCCGCTGCTGGCGGACCGCCAGCTCGGTGCTCTTGGTGGCCACTGCGATCTGTTTGTCGGCGAAGCCGAGTCGCTTGGCGCTGAGCAGCAGCTCCGGCGACAATTGGCTGCCGGCGGATTCCAGTTGGCCGTAGAAGTCGATGATGTGGCGCAGCTTGTGGAGGAACCAGCGATCGATTTTGGTCAATTCGTGCAGCTCCTCGATGGACATGCCCGCCCGCAAAGCGGCGGCTATAACGAACGGACGACGATCGGTTGGCTCCGACAGCTGATCCTTGCAGACGGCGGCCACATACGGATCGAAGCCCTGCACATCCCCATCGACCATGCGCAACGCCTTCTGGAACGCCTCCTCAAAGCTGCGACCAATGGCCATCACCTCGCCGACGCTCTTCATTGAGCTGCCGATGTGCTTGCTCACCCGCACAAATTTGGCCAGATCCCAGCGCGGTATCTTCACCACACAGTAATCCAAGCTGGGCTCAAAGCAGGCGGTCGTGTTGCCAGTAACCGAGTTGCGTATCTCCGGCAGCGGCTCACCCAGCGCCAACTTGGCGGCCACATAGGCCAGCGGATAACCGGTCGCTTTGCTGGCCAGCGCCGAGCTGCGCGACAGTCGCGCATTCACCTCGATGATGTAAAACTGTTCCGAGTGGGGACAGAGGGCGTACTGAATGTTGCACTCGCCGACAACGCCAAAGTGACGGATCACCTTCAGTGCGGTGTTCCGGAGCATTTGGTATTCGCGATCGGATAGCGTCTGGGAGGGGGCGACCACAATGCTCTCGCCAGTGTGAATGCCGAGCGGATCAAAGTTCTCCATGTTGCAGACGGTGATGCAGTTGTCGAAAGCATCGCGGACCACCTCGTATTCGACCTCCTTCCAGCCTTTGAGGGATTTGTCGACGATCAGCTGGCTGGAATGGGCCAGCGCCTGTTGGGCGAGCGTCTCCAGTTCCTGTTCGTTGTTGGCGAACCCGGAACCGAGTCCGCCCAGGGAGAAGGCGGCGCGCGCCATCACCGGGTACCCAAGACGACCGGCTGCCTCGAGTGCCTCGGCAACTGTGTAGACCGCCTCGGAGGGCGCCACGCGTTCGCCGATCTCATTCACCCGCTGGGCGAACAGTTTGCGATCCTCGGTCTCGATTATCGATTGGATGGGCGTGCCCAGGATGCGGACATTGTATTTGGCAAAGACGCCGGCACGTTCCAGTTCGACGCCGCAATTGAGCGCCGTCTGGCCGCCAAAGGTGAGCAGGACACCGTTTGGTCGCTCCGATTTGATCACCTGCTCCACGTAGTGCGGTGTCAAAGGCAAAAAATAGCACTTGTCCGACATGCCCTTGGACGTCTGGACGGTGGCAATGTTCGGATTGATCAGCACCGTTTGTATGTTGGATTCGCGCAGCGCTTTGATCGCCTGCGATCCGGAATAGTCAAACTCGCCGGCCTGGCCAATGGACAGACCACCAGAGCCCAGGATGAGCACCTTGCGTGGACGCGACAACGGTTCCGGTTGTGTCACCCGCAGGCGACGCTCGATCAGCTTCGGGATGCTGATCTGGGGCTGTTTGATCGCATCGATGAACACATCGAACAGGAACTCGGTGTCCTGCGGACCGGCATGATGCTCCGGATGGAACTGTACCGAAAAGTACGGTCTGCTGCGATGCACGATGCCCTCGTTGGTGCCATCGTTGGCATTCACGAACAGCTCCTCCCAATCGGCGGGCAGGTGTTCCAGGTCCACCGCATAGCCGTGATTCTGCGAGGTGAGCAGACAGCGTCCGGTGGGTCGATGCAGGCAGGGCAGATTGTGGCCGCGATTGCCGTACTTCATCTTGTAGGTGGCGCAGCCAATCGCCTTCGCCAGCAGCTGATGGCCCAAGCAGATGCCAAAGATCGGCTTATTGCCAGCGGCCAAAACGCGTTGTACCTGGTCGACAATCGGCTGGCAGCTGCTCGGATTGCCCGGCCCATTGGATAGGAACAGGGCATCGTACTGATCGTCCTGCAGCTGGGCGCTCCATGGCAGCAGCTGGACGGATGCGTTGCGCTCCAGCAAACAACGCAGCTGGTTCAATTTCAAGCCGCAATCGATGATCGCAATGCGAGGACCGCTGCCATTCGGCGACTTGTACAGGATCGTCTCCTTGATGGCGCACTCCTTGGCCAAATTGCGCTGGTTGGGATCGGCAAACGGTGGCGGCTGGGCGCCGGCCTGCACAGGCTCATAGACAATCCGGCCGAGCAAGCTTCCCTGTTCGCGAAGCTTCTTGGTCAGGGCGCGGGTATCGATACCACTGATGCCGGGCACCTGGTGCTCGGCCAGCCACTGGGAGAGCGTTTGCTGTGACCGCCAATGCGAGGGCGTCTCACAGATCTCGCCCACCACCAGGCCGGCCACCTGCACAGCACCACGAAGCCACTCAAAGTGCTCCGGTAATCCATAGGCGTCCAGTTGCTGGACATCCGGTACTCCGTAGTTGCCAATCAGCGGATAGGTCAGCACCAGGATCTGTTCGCTGTACGAGCGATCTGTGAGCGCCTCCGTGTACCCGACCATGCCCGTTTGGAACACCACCTCGCCACTGGTGGCCGTTCCCTTGGCCCCGAACGAGCAACCCGGCATGACGGTGCCATCCTCCAGTTCCAGATAACAATCCGTTTTCGACATTGCGCTGATGAACGAAACAAACAATTATTGCAAAAATTACTAAAATTCTCAGATGTTCAAATCAACTCATCGTAAGCAATAATTGTATATATTTCGCACGAATTCCTTATCCTATTTCATTCTGCATTATTTACGGCGTAAATTTGCACTTTTATTTGTGTATACACGTTAGTCAGCATTTTGGAGCTGTCTGTGGAATTCTTAATAATAATAAATAAGAGAAAATGCTTGACAAACAGACTCCAATTTGCCAAAAATAAACAAATAATAAATAAATTAATTCACTTAAATATTTGATTGTCATATGAAATTTAAATAGGGTATCAACCAGATACGCGCTAGTGGCGAAGCACAACGAGGTGCGCAAAAAGCGATACGCAATTTATGATATATGATATAAGGTCTGAAATGCTCATCTAGACAAACAAGTGATTCGGACAACAAAATTTGTGTTTCGAATACCTGTCTAATGGTATCTCATTCATTTCAAAACAAGAACTTGTTCCTTAGTTATCAAGAAATCAAGTTTTTTGTGTCTTTTAAAAATTGAGATGAAAGCTTTCTGAAACTTTGTGGAGCTATTCCGTATCATGAAAGAAACTGATTTTTATTAACTTTCAGTTTAAATCAATTGTTTGAGAAAATTTAAAATTTCTGTTCTGTTTGAAATTTGGCGCGAACAGCTATGCTACATTTTAGATTTAGCTACAATTGCATATTGTGAATGTAATTTCAAATTTAATATCCGTGTTGCCAGATAACTTTCTGTTAACGAGCTGGTAGCTCTGCCCATTTGTTTTGATTTTGTATGATTGGAATCCAAATCAATTGACGAAACAATTCGTATTCTTATTAAAAAATAGTGAGAAATATAAGTTTTACCACGTGTCATATCACCCCTCTTAAAGAAAATTTTTATAGAATCGAATATCGATAAATGATCAAAATATCGAAATTAACCGAAAATAATTTTTTTTTTTAAACGTTTAGCGGTGTTTAGATAAGATTAAGAGTCGGAACCTCCTGATCTGTTTTTTTTTTTACTAGCTATGTCAGATGGGATCGCGTCTTTATCATTGGGTATATTAATAGTCTCAAAACGAAACACCTTTGACAAATTTATTGTCAAAAGAAAATTAAAATCCAATAATAACTGACCAAGATTTAAAATTTTGACTATGATTAAAGTTAATTCTATAAGAAGAATACAGCATTACTTAATTCAATAATGTAGCAAATATGTCCTAAAAAAGTTAAATCTATCAATAAATAACCGTCTACAGTGTATAATTAACGCTCAAGGAGGTTACACGAAATATAACGTTTTAATTTTAATCAAATTTTTATGTTTTAAATTAGTTTTAACGACACTGTAATAATTTGTGTAAAGAATTTCTTGATCATAATTTATCATAATTATAATAATGAATTAAAAAGTTGTTTTTTGTTAATATGTTATTTTTGAGAAATTAAAAAAAAAAACAATTTTTCTTAAGGTGTAAATTCATTCTTGACACACTGTATTTACTTTATTACTTTATCTTATGCACTTCTACCTGTTGCTTACCACTTCATATACACACTGTCACTTTAATGTTGTGTTAATTGAAAAAAATTGTATCAAGCTTTGTCTTTATAATTAAAATAATAATAATAATATAATTTCGATAAAAGCCCTGATAGTCCTATCTTATGCTCCACTGTAAGCACATGTTACACGCAGACTATAATGCAACGGAGCACATGGCGAGCGCGTCTTATTTGTATATAATGTGAATTGAGCTGCACGATACTTGAAATAAGAATATTATAGTCTGCATATCGTATCTGTGCAATACTCTTTACTTAACATTTCCGCAAATTTTGTTTTTTTCTTTTATTTTTAGCAAAATCGAAACACTATCTTACGCACATTTAAGCCCGAGCTTACAACAAGAAACAACAACAACAAAAAAACGTGTACAGACTGCTTTAAACTCCAGACCTGTTCTATATTCACATAAACGCGTATATGTTTGAATGCGCAGACAGAGGTCATTGAGAAATCAAGTCTGCATGTAACTTCAAATAATCCCCTCCAAACCGTGGAGTAGAATATTGTCGAATTAATATTTAAACTCCACTTCACTTACATGTGCTTCGACTTGACCCCGACCTCACACTTACAAGCGCGCCCTCTTATTGACGATGGTAATTGGTCTCTTTTTCACCGTAGGTAAGGAGCCTCTAAATAAGGGTTTGTGTCAATATTCCTTAGATTTTTAAGACAATTCCATTTCTGTCAGCGGAGCTTAACAGAATTGCGTTCTTTCTCAAATATAAGCAAATTAAAGTCTGCGATTTTCGTATCGATACAGCTTGACGATAACGATTTATTTGGTTGGACTATTAGTAATAATGTTGCATTTGACTATCGCGCCCAAACGATTATCGGCACCAACGCGACCCTGTGGGAAATTGATCGAGGGAAGCGGCCCTGCTTATCGCATACTACAAGGGCAAGACAGGTGGCAGGGCCTTTCCTAGGGTGACCGTATAATCCAGAGAGAGAAAGAGAGAATAAGGTATCAAGAGGCTCACCACGTTTTTTGGCGGGAAGGCCAACGAAAAAATAATTTGATTTTTGTTTCACAACTTTGCTTTCATTATTTCAAACACACATGCAATTGCAATTTATGCATTAATATATTACGTATGGACATTTATTATGCAGGTATATACATAAATATGTAGGCTGGTGCGGAGAATAAACATTATTTTGCACAGAGGCCAAATGCCAATTGAAATGCTTTTTCTTCGCGCCTCAGTTAATGTCAGACAATTGGTCCAAAGTTGCCACTCTTTCATAATTTTTGTTTTGCTTTTGAAACGCAACTGAATTAAAAGTGTTTCAAACGACTTAGTTGCCCGATATTTTTTTATTTAGATGTCAAATTTGTAACTTAACAACTCAAGCAACTGCCAAAGTAATTTGGTTCACTCGAGCTGATGCTTTTTCAATTCTGTGAACATGATTTTTAACAGTATCTGCCATTTTGTGCTTGTTTATATTGGTTTCATAATATATTCGCTAATAGTGTTATTCCGCTTGTGCGAAACCCGTCTAAATTCTGTGCCACACACATAAGGTAAATATTGTCGTTAATATATTGCCAAACATGAATAACAAAAAGGGTCTACACAGCAATATGAAGGATGCAACGAGAAAGCTTACCATATAATCCAAGCCAAGAAAAACGAGAAAATGATTATGGGAACTATACAAAAACAACTATATAAAACTCCTTGATCTTATGAATATTATTATCGGAGTATGTGCCAATATATGTGCATATATAACATATATGTGTTAATTCTTCTAGATAACCATCGGAGGCCGTCGGGTCTTTAAAATGATGAACACTACCTCGAACCTTACAAAATGCTGATATATTTGCAAATTTACGTTTTAGAATGCAAACCTGTGTATATTTTTAATTGATCGTTTTTAAATGTTTTTTTTTTATATACTTATTTAATTATTTATTAATATAATATTTACGCAGCGAAAAAACTGCGTTTCGTGTTTTCATTTAAATGGAAGGAAAATTGAAATATAGGTTGGCAATGTTCGACAAAGGGTTGCCAGACGGTTCAATAAAGAGTAGATTGAATATGCGCGGCAAATTCAAAACTGAATATTCTCTTTAAGCTTACAAAGAACTAAAACCAAACAATTGGTTTATTCTTGCAATTTGATATTGCAGTATTTATTATTGTTGAAGTATGTACATACGTATATATATAAATATTTATATATATATATACATACATATTGTGTAAATTATTATGATATATATGTGTATTATTTATGTATATGTAGTACAAAAGCATAACAAATAAATAACAAGAAATTATTCAATACATATTACTTTTACATATGTACGTATGAAGTGCATATATGCACATATAAGGTATTAGGAAAACGCACAAATTTTGGTCTACTTGGAGGCACCGCCAGATATTAATCGGGGGCCGCTTTTGGTTAATAACGCACAGAGAACAAAATATGTTTGATAAATACATTGCAGGATTTAAACAATACAAAAAGAAGAAGAAATTATTTGCAAAATGTGTAAAATCATAGTTAAATGCGCTGAGTGGTTGATGGTGGGGAGGACCGTTTAAACGTTTGTCGGCGCATCCATGCCACATATGACGGACTTGACCACTGCGGCTGCGGAAAGCGAGGCGTAATTCTGCCATTTTCGGGTGGACATGCCGTCCTTGTAGTCGGAGATACCCTTGACCAGAATGAAACTCTCCCGGCAATTGCCTATGATGCTATCCAGGACGCTGCTCATCTCCACATCGGTGGCGAGCAGTCCGAATTTGCGAGCAAACTGCGTGCGCAGATCGTCGCTGCGCACCAGATCCCGGCCAGATCCAATTGGGCCCAGATGCAAGCGCAGCCGTGTTACGCCATTTATCTCATCGGCGGCAATGGGATGGGCCACCTCGATGACCTCGTTGTTGCCAATGTTCATAAACAGTTTGTCCGTCTTGGCGTCCGGCCGTCCAAAGTCGCTCTCCGTCCTTTGGGCGAGCGTTTGCTGGCCATCGCTCAGATACGTCTCCCAGGGCCGTTTAAGCTCCATGTTCGCCTGCAGGCTCTCCGCGATCTGCTGCAGCGAATCGTTGACTGGGAAATATGTTTTCACATCCTCTCCGCTCTTGTACACATACACATACGGCTTCTCCTTGCTGCGAATGGGGGAAAGAAAGCAACGGTTACAGCTGGCAAACGGATTTTCGTAGGTGGGTGCTCACCTGTTGATCAGCGCACGCTGCTTGTCCACATACGAGATGACCACGTCGCCCAATCGCACGTGCTTCTTGTAGTCCGTATAGTGCGGCACGCCACCAGCCACGCCCACAATAAAGACATAGTCAACTTTTTGGAATGTGCCCAGCAGTCTGGTTGTCGTATTGCCCGTGGCGGTCATTGCCTCCCGCGTGCTGCCCACCGACGGCAGCTTTGTGCTGACTATCCGATGTGCTCCAATATTGCCCAAGGTATAAACATTCGATTCGCCTAAAAAGTGGACCGAGTAACAGTAGAGAGAGAAGGAGAGAGAAAAAAATATGTTAGTTGAATGTCTTTACAAACATGGATGGATACATCATGTGGGCGTGTGAGATGTAGGCAACAATCTATATACACGTGTCTCACTGTCTGTGTGTGTTTGTGTGTTTGCTGTGTGTGTGCTGCGGGTGTGCAATGTATTTGTTGTGGCTAATGTGCGTGACGACGACAATCAACAATGATGGGTAAAAACTTTGGGTTAAATGTAAATATAAAAAAAAACCCCATTGACCCATTCCAACAGCTGATGACAACGAAAAAACCAAAACAACAATAACAATAACAATAACAATGATACCAAAACACCTTAACGTTAACAACAATAACAAACAAGAAGCGGCTCTGATAACAACAATATTAAAATACAACTCAAAGGTCAAGTTCACAATTTGCATCAATTTGCAACCCAAATAAATATTATATATGCCTATTATTATTTTAGCTATATATCTTATCAGTAATAGTTATATATTATTTCCAATAAAAATTTTATTTGAAATGATACTAAGATTATATATAATCTCGGATGGGATATATATATTAATGTATATTGAATTATTAATATTAATGTTTTTATGAATTTGAAATATTTTGAACATTTGTTCTTGTACTACTTAATTTAAACATTATATACTTTAGAAAGAAAAGCCA
Source organism: Drosophila paramelanica (assembly GCA_035043915.1). Taxonomy (NCBI): domain Eukaryota; kingdom Metazoa; phylum Arthropoda; class Insecta; order Diptera; family Drosophilidae; genus Drosophila; species Drosophila paramelanica. Next base: position 1,337,684 of record JAWNMO010000559.1, on the reverse strand, counting down.
AATGCATGAAAAACTAACAATTTTAAACATTCTTTGGAATTTATAAAATTTATCTATCGCAAAATAGTTGCAAATACATCATAAAATATAATAAATTTTTGATAATATTTAAAGAAAAGTTATTTATTAACATAAAATTAACATTTCTCCCTTAACATTTATGTTATGAGTTTAACAGAAAGCGGTTAACAGTGCCCAGCTGGCGTCACTTTAACTCTATCTATATCTATATATGTATATATATAGACCTTAATGATTGATTGCGTGATTTGCGCAAATTGATGTGAACTTGACCCTGAACATAAATTAAGTTACATTTATATTGTTGAACGTAATTTAATGGCTATGTGTGTAAATTGTAGGGGACTGGGTGCTTACCAAATCTGCGTTTCTTTTTTGATTTTCTGAGTGAGTTCGTTAGATTGGGATCGGAATCTGTTATATATTTGATTTTGCGTTCGAAAAGTAATTGATTAATTTATTAATAATTTTGCAGTTTCGTGGAAAAAGGGGCAAGCAAACAAATTAGATGCAAATGCATTCAACATTCGTTTTGTTTTTCGATTTTTTGATGGTTGGTTGGTTAACCGTTACAGTTAGAGAACAAGAGAGCAATGAGAGAGAAAAGAGAGTGAGGGCATTAGTTGAATACGCTCACAGAGCAGAACTCATTTCGTTCCGGGCACTAAGCCAGGCCAATTGACCTGTGGCGCCACCTACCGACTGTGGTGTAACGGACAAATGTCTCCTTGTTCTCGAGCATCGCGTCGACGGCCAACTTTTCGCAATACTGGGCCGTTATGATGGCAATCGTCGGCTGCTTATTGGAGGCTATCGTCGGCATCTGCTTGACCACCTTGATCTCCTTGTCCTCGTAATGGATGCGCGTGTACGCATTGTACTCCATCGACTTGATCAGGCCGCGCTCCTGCAGCGATTGTATCACCAGCAGCACATCCTGTTCGCTCCAGCCGTAGTCCCTGCAAATCCGAACGAAATTCAATTAATTTGATTGTTAAACGAATCGACTCGAATCGACAGCTTACTTGGCCAGGTCCTCGGGCGAAACGGGATTCGGGTAGGCCTGCTCGATGAGCTCGAGCACCTTCTCCTGTGTCAGCGGCGGAGATTCAAATTGTGATTCTTCCAGCGAAACTGTCGCATGGGAAAAAGGAGAGAAAGAAAAGAGTGGGAGAGTTGCTTTTAAGATTTTTTTACGCAGTTGCAAAACTTGACGTTAATGGTTAGCTCTGGCCGAGACAGGGTGGCAGGGGGCGGGGCGGGCAGGGCAGGCAGCAGATACACTTACAAAATGGGCGTGGTTAGGGGTGGGTGGGTTAGCACAAGGCGCTGTCTGCGATTAAATGCTTAAGCAGCGTTAACAGACAAATTGGACACTTGAGTGTTTCCGCTTTGAAGGCAATGCACTCCCAAAACAGTTGAACAGCCACTGAACCAGCTAGGCACAGTTTTAAAGCCATTGGCAATCTTGTGTGGAAATACAGAAAGCACAGTTTTGGCTAAAGTTTAACAGCAACTTTGAACATTTATTGTTATTAAAGAGTTGATATTGTTTTTAGTTTATTTTTTTATTTTAATAATTTTTTTAGTTTGTACTAAAACTCAGTGCGTTCTTTTCTTTGGTTTTATTTGAGTAGACGAAGTGCGTGCATTAGTAAAACGGAACGAACAACAAACAAGAGAACAACAAAACAGAGAACAGCCACAGCACAAAAATAAGCGCTCGACAGGTGAATGCACAAAACAAAAAGAGAAACATTTTAGCAAAGTTTGCAGGATTAGTTGGCAGCAGCAGCAGCAGCAGCGGATCATTTGCGTCGAGCGCTCAACTGTTCAGTGTACATGTCCAGCCAAATGGCCTTCATCAGGTTGTCGCCATCACCTGTTTTCTTCTGCGCCAGCAGCGCCTCCTCAAACTTGCGATTGCAGTCCCCGTAGCAGTAGATGATGTAGCCATCGCGCGCTGTGCCCACGCCACAAACCCGACCAAGAGAAAGAGAGAGATTTAGATACAGATACAGATACAGATAACGGCGACGAGTCAAGAGATTGAGAGCCAACCAAAATTAAAAGAGAATTTCAAAAACCAAAAAAAAACAAAAACTGAGACACTTTCTCGCATTCTCCACGCACGGAGACTTACGTGGACGTGACGGTGGCGCCGATGTCTCCTCCAAGATGCGCAGCTCGATCTCAATGGACTGTATCTCGGTGTAGCCATGCTGCAGCAGCTTCATTATCTTCTTGATAAACCCAACATAATCTGAAATGCATATAAATAAGAGCACGTACATATAAATATATATATATATATATTTATAGATATCAACGAGTTGCTACAATTCAGTGTTATGAGCTCATTAAAACTTTTCATTAATAAATTCTTATTAATTTTTTTAAAAATAAAAACAAAAATTAGTTTCCCAAAATGATGAACAAAATAATTCTTGTTCTTCTAAGTTGCCTTCTTAGATCTGAAATTAATCTAATATTTAATTAATATTAATCGTGTAAAACACATATTTTTATGATATTAGATTATAATTATAATTATAATCATTAACCAACTTAGCAAGATTTTTTTCTGAAAATATGTTTAAGAATTTAATCATTTATTTAAATTGGGAAACTACTTTAAATTTTTATTTATTTAGAGTTTTAGATAAACTTGGAAAATAAGTTTTAAAAATGTTCTATAAAAAAGTGTTAAATAAAAAATTCGTTTATTTTAGCTCTAATTTCAATTAAATTTTCAAGAATTAAACAGAAGCTTTAATGACTTTACATATTAAATATTTTTGGATATTGATTTACTTTTCAAAAGAGTTTAAAAACTTTCCTCTTTGGCTTTGATAATTTATATTAAATGCAGTTTCTAATAGAATTCAAAGGTTCAAATTTTATCGAACGTTTTTTTAAATAAATAAATTTAATTTTTGTTTTAAATTTAAATGCAACTTTTTGAAAAGAACAAAATAAGTTTAAAAAATTGAAATTTTAGAGAAATTTTCGCAAGTACCTCTGGGAAAGTCCTGCGGACTGACGAGCTCCTTGAAGAAGTCCTGGGCAATGTGCGCCTGCTTCTCGTCGTTCGTCAGCCAATCGCGGAACCAGAAGCGCAACGTGCGCGACTCCTGCGAGTGTTTGCCGGTGTTGGCGCTGACGAGGAACACGCGGAACTCCAAGGAGAGGGCAGCCGCTTTGCTGGCGCTCTTTTGGCCGGCGACGGTGTCCTTGTTGATGATGATGCCGGTGTGATCGCCGCCGGCGACATGGACGCGGTCATTGATCTCATCGACCAGCTTCCGTTCGATCAGTATAACGGTGCTGTTCGCTGTTTTGCCGCGTGGCGTCATCACGACCTGCTCTGTGCGCGGCGGCGTCTGGCTCCTCCGGGCAACGTTGCTGTTCTGAGCCGTGCTCTGATTTTGGCCCTGGCTGTTCTGGCTCCAATCGCCGCCGTCCGCTGTGACTGCGACAATTTTATTGCTGTTGTAACTGCTGTTGTTATTATTGTTATTATTGCTGCTGTTGTTGTTGTTGGTGCCATTCGGCAGGGCGCCGTTGCCATTTGGCTGCGACTTGCTCGGCTTGGGCGGCGGCGGCGGCGGCGCCATCTGTGTCTGACTTCTGCGCCCTGACATATTCACCGATGCGCCTCCCGATAACTGTTGTTGTTACTTCTTCTACTTTTTATGGAAGAGGGCTTTTTTCTGTTTTTCCTTTTTCGGGGCGGCCTTGAGAGCCCGGCGTATTTGTCTGCAACGTAGGAAAGTAAGCCAGGTAAGTTTAGCGTATTTATAGATTTTATATGGTTGTATTAGTAGAGTATTTCGTGTCTTTGCAATTTGTATAAACATTTGCATATACATTTGGATTTGTTTGGGTGTCTGTTACCACTGTCCGCCCGTCTGTCTGTCTGTTGTCTGTCTGTTGGCAACGCGCCAAACAAATTTCGAATTCATAAATAATTGGTGTCATAAATTCCGTGCAACCACCACCAACAGCACCACCTTTCTTTCAGGCGACCCAGTGACTTGCTTCTGGCCAAAATACGGAACAAGAATGGAACTAAGCCAAACCAGAACTAAACAGAAGCCAAGAAAATCAATAAGAATTTCGTTTCGCCAAGTGCATAAGATACACTCACACACACACACTTATACACACCCCTGGGGCCAGGACAGCCCTTAACACTAAATGCCCACTCCAGCAATTAAAGCCCGTCTTCCGGCCAAATGTCACCAAAAGTTTTTTGAACCCATTCGCATGGGACACAAAAATGCCCACAAACGGGGTGGTTGTTGCTTGGGCGCGTGCCAGCTTAAATTTGCATAAGGTAAACAGAGGCCAGCTGCCTGGGGCGGGGGGTAGAAGGGGGCGAAGTGGGCGAACACAACGGGACAAGGCACAAAGTCAACGCGGAAGCCAAAGGCGAATGAACCAAATGGTGAAAAAAAAAAGTCGCAATTCAAACAGAGGACACATTAATTCAGATTCCAGAATATATGTCTTATATGACAGATATGCGTTATGTTCACATATATGATATGGACAGACGGACAGACATTACACAAAATTATACACTCGATAAGCGAGGACATGCAGTAAAATAATCTCAGCTTTCATTTTAAATATAAAATAAATATACATATATTAATATAAATATAAATATGGCTTTCCAATTATTAATTTTTTGGCTTTCGTGCATATATTTAAACACGTTTCAGATAAACATGAAGTTTTACAGTTATATGTTTTTGGGCAGCAGTTAACATTTTAACAAATTGCAAATTATAACCAAATTATTAAAATTTTGATACCTTTTTGAAAGCACTTTTAAAATAAAATTATTAAAATAAAATTCAAAAAATTCACCTAAATAAATTATATATTCGGAAATCAGAATAACCAGATTATAGACAAAGAATGCCAAAATTTGTTATAAATTTTGGCAAGATTTTTAGATAAAAATTGTTGTTTTTTATACTAATTGTATCAACCATAATTGATTAAAATTTTGAACTCGCATTTCTAAATTTAAAAAAAAAAAAATTTCGAAAACAAATTAAAATTGTTCTTTCAAAGCTGCTTATATGTTAAATAGAGAACTAATATAGCGGAGCAAACTTAACCAAACTGTTATTTAACAAAATTGGCTCAGTTTTGACAAAAATTTTATCAATATTGAAGGCTATTAGATGCAGGTATCCAAAACCTAAAGGGCTTACATTCTTCGTTTGTTTTACGTGAATAAGTATACGAATAAATTTGGTAGCTCTAGCTATTTTTAGTTATGCGGAACCTATGCTTGAAAAATCGGGTCAAAAAAGGGTATAATGGTTTTGTGCATAATGTATGTAACAGGCAGAAGGAAGCATCTCCGACCCCATAAAGTATATATATTCTTGATCTGCGTATGCACTAGCCGAGTCGATTTAGACCATGATCCGTCTGTCTAGTCTGTCCGTCTGTCCGTCTGAAATCGACGTCTGTCTGTATGAGACAGACGTCGATTTCAGACGGACTGACGGACAGACTAGAAAGACTGATCTTGGTCTCATTCGGCTCGGTATATTTCATACGCAGATCAAGAATATATATACTTCATAAACATCGGAGATACTTCCTTCCGCCTGTTTCATTATTATCGATACCATTATCGCTTTTTTGACTCGGTTTTTCAATGCATAACTCCCAAACTATAAAAGTCTAGAGCCACACAAAGTGATTATGTTATATTCACGATTCGCAGAATATAAGTCTTATATGACAGATATGAGTTAATCGTTCACATATATGATATGGACCAAACGGACGGACATTATACAAAATTATACACTCGATAAGCGAGGATATGCAGTAAAATAATCTCAGCTTTGATTTTAAATATAAAATAAATATACATATATTAATATAAATATAAATATGGTTTTCCAATTATTAATTTTTTGGCTTTCGTGCATATATTTAAACACGTTTCAGATAAACATGAAGTTTTACAGTTATATGTTTTTGGGCAGCAGTTAACATTTTAACAAATTGCAAATTATAACCAAATTATTACAATTTTGCAGACCTTTTTTTAAAGCACTATTCAAAAAAAATTATTAAAATAAAATTCAAAAAATTCACCTTAATAAATGATATATTCGGAAATCAGAATATCCAGATTATAGACACAGAATGCCAAAATTTGTTATAAATTTTCGCAAGATTTTTAAATAAAACTTGTTTATTATACTAATTGTATCAACCATAATTGATTAAAAATATAAACTCGCATTTCTACATTTTTAAAAAAAAAAAATTTCTAAAACAAATTAAAATTGTTCTTTCAAAGCTGCATATATGTTAAATAGAGAACTAATATAGCGGAGAAAACTTAACCAAACTGTTATTTAACATTGGCTCAAATTTGACAAAAATTTTAAATATTGAAGCTATGGATGCAGCTCCAAAGCAAACACATTTGTTTATTTCGTGAATAAGTATAAAAATATTTTATATATATTTTTTAAATTTAAATTTAATTGGGTGCACGAAGGGAATCGGACAACCCGGTCCCAATGGTCATTTTCTACAGCAGACATGGCACAAAATCTTTATTATTGCTATTATTAACATCATCATCATCATCATCATCATCATCATCATCATCAGCGTCATCAGCGTCATCAGTGCTCGCTGGTTAATTCGACAGGAGCCCAGCCCACTTAATTAGATTAAAGAGCATCTCCCTTGCGATCCGATGACATCGTCGAAAGCAACAAAAATAATAATAAAAAAAAGGGTGCACTCGAATTTCATGGCCGGAAATTATTTGCCGTCTGCAATTTCAATTAAAACAAAAAAAAAGCTAACTGTGTGTGCGTACAGTTTGACAGACACTGTGCCAAGCCCTCAACCTAGCCCCGAGCATCCCCAAAACGAATGCATTTCTTAACTTCCGTTAGCGACTTTTGCAATCTATATAAGACACTAAAGCACAACAAGAAGAAGAAGCAGCAGCAGCAGTGGAGGAAAAGCATTTAGGGTAAGGCGAGCATTCCACAAGAGATATGCATATACATATAGTACACCGATCTTACGGGGCGTTGTCGACATCTCCTTTCGAAATGAAATTGAAATTCCAATGCCAACTGCTTGGCGAAGCGTGACGCGTAACGTTGTTGTGGAAAGGGGCTGAGTTGGGTGAGGGGGCAATGTTGTTGCTTTTGGTAGGGCGCGAAAAACAACAACAACAACAACAATAACAACAAAGTTACGTGCATAGAAGGAGTTATGGGTGAGCGCATTGCCATTTGCCAGAGTCACGTGTCGTCGTCTAACCGTCGACCCATTACATTTCATGCCCAAAGGGAAGGGAAGGGGGTCTGCAACACGAGAGGGGGGGAAGCTACATTTCCGTTTGTTATACCCTGCTTAAAATGTGACGAAAGTTATTTATTCTAACTTTTCACATAACTGAATACTAATCAAATATTATATTAGTATACCGAATCAAAGCTATAAACCAATTTTTGAAGCGCTTCGAGCCCGGAATTGCAATAATTTTACTATTATAAACCAAACCTCAGCGGATTTTAATGGAATTAACTATTGTTGTGATATTACACCGGGCAACGCCGGTTAATACACTACTTATATAGTTTAATATGATTCAATTAAGTTGTGGCTTCTGCACGATTGATTTGTTTTCTAATAAATAATAATTACAGGGTATAATGAAGCCGTGCACTATTTGTGTATTCGGTTGCCTATGACTGCCACGCCCGCAGCCAACGCGAACAGCGCCCACAATAGAGGTTCGTTGAATATGTGCAAAATTTCGCTGCGGGCCGCAAACGTGGGCGATGGCGGCCAAAGTCAGAGATCGAGTCAAAACTGTGGCCAAAAACCGCAAGACCCACTCGGAACACACTGGAAACATCGTGTGACGCCTATTAGATTTGCGGTTTCCTGTTGCTGGTGGGCGCCGATCTTAACCCCAGCCCGAGTGAAAAAGCCAAAGCGAAAGAGAAAACCTCAAATGTAAAAAATAAATCAATGGAAAACTTGCTTGCAAATATAAAATTAAATGTAAAATTCAACTTAAATTAAATCTTGAAACTAGAATTGTAGAAAATTAAATTGAATTTTATTTTTAAACATTTTTCATTGCTAATCGATTGAAACTGTGTAAATTAAATTTTTTTAATTGCATTTTATTTTTAACAAACTAATGCAAAAACAACAAAAAATTGCATATTTTAAAGATATTTTGTTTTTTTTTCAACGAAAATATTTGATTACGGTTCACATTTTGGGCTTTTAAATGCAAAAAGCGAACAATTTTCTTATCGTCGACATTATATGAATATTCAAATAACCCGCAGTTTTTTTAATGCCTCGGTGAGTAGTTGTGAACATATATTGCAAAAATACACATAAATTACACATACATATTTATGCACATATATATATATATATATATATATATATCGTTTTTGTGTACTTTATAGTGTTCGAGAATTGCTTCGGCATGCGAAAACCAAGTAAAAAAATAAAACACTAGAGAGATTATTGGGGTGGTTCAAAAGCCACCGAAAATGTTTATAAACAAACAAATTAACTTCAAGTATTCGACGAACAATTTCTATTTCAGAATACAATAAAAAGGCAGCAAGTCCAAATTATTTTTTAGAATAGCCTTGCAACAAGAAGCAGATATATTGCAAAAATACACATAAATTACACATACATATTTATGCACATATATATATATATATATATATATATATCGTTTTTGTGTACTTTATAGTGTTCGAGAATTGCTTCGGCATGCGAAAACCAAGTAAAAAAATAAAACACTAGAGAGATTATTGGGGTGGTTCAAAAGCCACCGAAAATGTTTATAAACAAACAAATTAACTTCAAGTATTCGACGAACAATTTCTATTTCAGAATACAATAAAAAGGCAGCAAGTCCAAATTATTTTTTAGAATAGCCTTGCAACAAGAAGCAGACACACGAAATATTAATGTGTCCGGGTTTTTGCTCGACATATTTGAGAATAAATGTATATAAATATCTATGTGTAAGTGTAGCAAGCACTTTGCAGTCGGGTGTAACCGACAACGCAATGCTCTTTGACAGCTTAAGATCTAACGAAATACGTTGATTTTGCATATATTCGAAATGCACTGCAAAAATATGAATTATCTTTTAAAACTAAAAATCGATTCAGTTTTGAAAAAGTTATAAAAGTTTGAAATAGGGGAGCTAAATTTTTGTCAATATTGAATGATTTTGAACCAAAAATTTGACCCTCTCAAAATTACTTTAAATATTGTTTTTTTTATGCTAATCGAGACCAGCAAAATCGATCAAGAATAAAAATTCGAGTTTCTAAATTTTGACAATTTTTTTTTCGAAAATGAGTTAGGTAAGTACATATTTTTTGTACCAAAAAATAATTTCTAAACTGCATTTAATTTAAATACGGAATCAATATAGAGGACAAATTAAAGCCAAAATGCTTTCAAACATAAAAATAAAAATATTTAAAAAAAATAATAATAATAACAATTGTGTTCATACGGGTAGACGACGGACAGCAAGACGGACATGGCACAAACCCAATATTTTCAGTTCGTGGAAGTTTTGCATAAACCAATATACCCCATTTGTGCTTTGTGCATAGAGTAGAGAAAGAGGCCGCAACGCTTGCCCCACTTGCCTAATCAGCCAGCCAGATGGTTTGGACTGGTTGTAGGCATTGTCAGGTCGGGTAGGCAAAGGGAGCAGACCGAGGCTGGCCACCCACGCAATTTGCCCTGTGCCCCGTTGGCCCCTTTAATGCTCTGGCTGCGTCTTCCTGTAGTACAAGGGGCGCTGCTCTTATCGACAGTTTTGTTTGCATGGCAGCAACAACGACAACAACGACAACAACAACGTCTGTTAATTACTTATAAAACATTCAATCGAGCGTACCGCCCCGCTTCGATTACCCTTTGCCGCCGCCCCCCCATCCGCTGTACGTGACTCACTTGTTGACCCCAGCAAAAACTACATTCACAGTGTGCCAAACTAAATGTGCATAAAGGTTTATATATATACTTATATATATATATGTGTATATATATCTCATTTATAGCTATAAATCGTCTCAACATTCAACTTCGTGTCACGTTCGCCTCGCTACAGCTAATTACGGTAAACAAATTAACTGAAATTATCCGGCAATTAGTTGACTTTACTCTTGACTGAAACAACAACAGCGACAATCAACAAATTGTTATTGCACATTGTTAAACCTTTTTTTTTTTTAGGTATGGGAAACATTTCGGCAGCAAACAACTTTAACTGCAAAGTTTTGTAACTTAAACAAATGCTAAATAAATAGGTAAATAAGAGTTTATAAATTTTCAATTCCACTTATATAATATAACTTATATGATTTGCAATAAATTTCTGTAAAATCTCGAACTGAAGGTTTTAGGAATGAATAATATCCTTTGAAAATATTTAAACTAGTGCTAAAAAATAATAAAATAAAATGTTTTATAATTTATATTCAACTAATATAATCTGATTTATATGCATTGCCATAGATTTCTGAATAATCTGGAGCTGAAGAAAAAAGTGGTTTTAAGAATGAATAATATGCTTTGAAAATAGTTCTATAATAGTATTTATATATAGCTTTATCAAATAATGTTGTGGATTTTTACTACTAACCTAATAACTTTTAAAAATATAAGAAACAATTATATAAATTTAGATATTTCTTTGTTTAAAAGAGCTACAGATAAATTTTTAAGCAAGTCTTATTAGTCAACTAATGCAATATTATTCTCGCATCATTGTTACAGTTTTAAGACTTTGCACAAAGGTTTATAATATATATATGTATATATATATATATATATGTTGCCGATAACCAAACAAAATGCGAGAACAAACAACAAAAAGTAAAGATAAATGAGAACATAATGTGTGAACGAGTTTTAATATATAAAATATGAGCAAGACTTGAGCCTTCAAACCAATTGGAATGATGTCGTCATCATCAATTCCATTGGGGCCTTGTGGATCTATTGCGCAACAACATTTCAATGTGGTCAGCTGTTTATTCTTGATTCCTAATTCTTGATTCCGATTACGAATCCGTCTCTCTCTGTGAATTTTGTGCCTATTGATGGACCGATGACTAAACACGTCGAAACTAGCCGCGAACGTGGTATTCAAAACCAGCTTTCGAAACGTGTCCAACTATTTATTTGCATATCGTCGAGTCAAAACTATGATTCAATTAACCAAACCAAACATGAAGTGCTCTCACATTCAAATGTGCAAATTTAACGTCATCCCCAATCCCCCTCTCCTCCTTCGAAATTCATTCGATTCACAGCACAATTGTGATGATTCGTGTAATCAGAGTTCACGGGCAATTTGGCAAAAACAAAGATCGCTACTGAAGGCCTTCCGTCCACCCAAACTGAATACAATAATAATAAATTGGAATAATTTAAAATAAAGTCAAAGTACAATTGTTTAATTCAAATGCATAGTATAACATTTAAAAAGAACATTCCTTCTTTTATGATAATGTTTTTTCAGTTAATTATTTAATTAGTTTAGTTCGTTTAATAATTATTTCAATATTTATTTATTTTAAATATTTTTTACTATCTCAAAGATATATTAAATTTTTCAACCTTTTTTTATATCTAAACTTTTACTTTACTTTTTAATGTAACTTTTAAGCAGTTTTCCAACTATATTTGGAATATTTTTGAAATAGCTATGTCGACAGTCTGTCTAGAGATCTGTGCGATAAACTCTTGCGCAAATTGAGCAATGTGCCAAATACTTGAGTGTTTTCTTTGGACGCCAGACGCCGACAAGATTCGTGTTTATCTTTCATCATTTCGTCAGACACCTTCGAATTTTAGTTTTCGATACGATACAGAAAGAATTTATTTTATTTTATTTTCTGTTTGGTTTTTGCCACGCTAAATTGACTCGATTGAGTTGAAAATGCGGCGCACATGGAACTTGTTGGGAATTTTTCTCAATTTTGTGATTTTTGTTGTTTCATTTCAAAAAATTTTTAGGCCCAGAGCCAAACAAACTTGACACGAACCGAGCTGAGTGGGCGACAAATCGAATGCGATGCAGATGATTATGATTACGATGATGATAAAGAACATTAATAATGCTGTTGTTCTGGACAATGGATAGCAACGATTGCTGTAATATTTCGCTGTTGGTTTTTCGTTTGTATTTGTTTTTGTTTTTAATTTTTATTGGGGCAAAGATTTCGACACATAATGGCTGGCAAATGCGTCATCTGCGCAGATGGCCCACAGCTCGAAGCAATTGCTGCACGCACCGGATCAATAAAACTGCCCCCAACTGCAATAATTGGCTATAGGTTCCCCCCCCCCCCCCCCCCCCCTACTCCGAGTATTTGAGAAATTTGACACAGTTTGCGTGGGGCGCACTTAAAAGCCAATTGCACGAAGCCGCCCCATAAACACACTGACACTCCCCCACCTCCACCCCCTTCCCACGCACAAAAGCCACAAACTTGCATTAACGTCATGTGCACGCAACACACGTTGTAAATTAAAATCCTAGTCGACGAACAGATACTCTGTTAATTTCAGCAAGCG
>JAWNMO010000559.1:1205000-1320000 GCA_035043915.1 Drosophila paramelanica | reverse complement strand
GTTGTTTTTTGTTGTTATTTTTTGCAACCGGTTATGCTCAGTTTTTTACTGTAACTCGTCTAATTTAGACTCTAACAAATTATCCACTGCTCTGCTCTACAATTACAAATAAAAAAAACGGACTAAATTACACAAAAAAAAATATTGTTAAGCCTTTTGTCATTAAATAATATAAAATATATATATACAATCTTTTACACTCTAACGATCATTTCGAAACTATAGAGGGCGGATGAGTACAGTGAAAGCTCTATAGAGTGGAAGAACGTGCATTCAGATATTGTTCGGCTTTTGGGTCCGTTAATTGATTTATAGAATTGAACTTATGAAGTGGGTTTACGAAGCGCCCTAAACGGGCAAAACAACAACAACTTTAAATACATTGTGTACTGTTAGGTGTGCGTGTGTTTTATGTATCTCTACATATTTGTATTTTATCTTATCGTGTGCCTTGAGCAATTTCCCATTATCATATCAGCTGATAAGGGCGACGGTCGCGCTGCACAATCGATCGTTGTAGTTGACATTGTTGTTGTTGTTGTAGTTGTTATTGTTTGTTAATATGCCGGAAACAATGCTTGTAATTTTAGTCATGTTTCTAGCTGAGCTCATGGCCCAAAAAGTTTCAGTTTGCTGTCATAGCTGACGTCATTGGCCCAATGCCTGGCATTGAACTTGATCGACTAATTTACTGTAACTGTACAGAAAACACGAAGCAACCAATTGCGAGTCGAGACGAGAGTTCGTGAGCTGATTTAGCGCAGCATTAGAAGGTGATTCATCGCAGATAGAGAGAACGATCAGCATCGGCCAGTGACGTCATCGCGAAACAGACAAACAAAAGGGTTGCACTTGAATTTTTTTTTTAATTGCAAAAACAAAAAAAAAACAATAAGCGGTTTAGAGTCGAACCCAAAAGCAGCCAAACGAGCAGCTGGTTCACCTTCAGAGATCGGTAGGCGCCTGCTATTCAAATTGGAACAATTGTTCGGTGTACATACACAAACACACATGCCCAAGTACACTGGGGGGAAAAATTGCACTAAAACAAAAAAACATAATAGAAACAGCACGCACACACGATTTTCGTCTGTAGTGTGTGTGTGTGGCGGTGTGTACGTATTAAATTACGCGTCTATTTTTAATGAATTGCAGCGTCTGTAACGCTTTATCGTTGTTTACGTCCTGTTGCGCGCGCCACTTACAATGTAAATACAGAACGCGCGTAAAATGCCGGCTACGGGGCGAATCCAAAACAAAAGCTCGTTCGCACTCGAACCGTGTCTGATGCGTTCAGTGAATTCTTGTCAACTGAAAAGTGGCTGGCGTTATCGACTGTACTGTTGTATCGGTTGTCTGTCTTCAAGTTGCGTCCGTTTCCTATTCGATATATCGATAATTCTGATGAGATTTTGATTTAACCGTATTATTGCAACTTCGTTCATTTCAATGTTGCATGTGCTATCGTTGCAGTTATATGTTATGTTAGGTTATAGTTTATAGGTTAAAATATTATCATTTAAATTTACATTTAAGTATTTGTTGTGTGACTTAACCGACAAAATAAACATATTTTACACAATGAACTATCGATAATTATTTCTGCAGCAGTTACTCCACAGCTGGGCAGAGAAGAACGATTCATAGATGGCGCAAAAGCTGCTCATTGATTGGCTGGCGCAAGCTCAAACTGGCGCGATAAAGCAACAACAACATGTCTCTCTTGTTAAACATATATAAAATGATTGTTAGTATTTTAGCAATAATAAGGCAGTGCGCTGGGAAACCGGTCACAATTTGCTGGTCTTTGGCACAAGCACGTGCCATCGACATTGAGCGTTCACCTGTGCAAGCAAAACAAACAATTACTAAGCCAAATGCGTCGTTCATAATCATGAGTGAGATTTGAAGTTGCCCGGCTGGTTTCCAATTCGCAACGCGCAGCAACAGCAACAGCAGCAGCGACAGCAACAGCAGCGATAGCAGCGGCAGCAGCAGCGGCAACAGGCGCAGGCGCAACGACAGTTAGAAACAAAGTTTTCAGCCGAGCAGCCGCAAAGAGCAGCCAAAGAAAGTGCAACAGTGAAAAAAGGCAAACAGGAAAATATGAAAAGCGTCGCAGCTGTGTTGTTGTTGTCGTCGTTCGTCGTCACCTTTTTGGCCGAGACGGCAGCAGCGGCAACCGGTAAGCAAAGTTTCACTTGGCTTGCAAAGCCACACACAACAACAAGTTTCGTCCATTCCAGTGGCCAATCCTGCCATCAGGCCGCAGTCGCAGCGCGGCATCATTTTTCCCAAGGAATCCTTTGACGATTGCTTTGCGGACAGGGAGCAACGCGTGCCCGGCAGCTGCAAACTGCTGGAGGATTGCCCCGCCGCTCTGACCAGCTGGCTGCAGGACCAAATCACGCCCAAGACCTGTTATTTCGTCAAGTTCGATCAGTACGTGTGCTGTGCCCACAGCACGAAACCAACAGAAGCGCCGACGACAACGGAGCTGCCAACGCTTCCGGCACTGGTGCAGCGCCGCAGCGATCGAGGTGCGTAAGGAGGATCACCATGATCCGCCAAGATTTGCCGCATCTAATCTGATTTGTGTCCTTTGCTTTGACAGCCTGCGAGGATTCGAGGCCGTTTGGCATCTCCGTTGTTGGCGGCAAGCCGACCAGCTTTCGGGAGTTCCCCTATATGGCCGCGCTGGGCTGGCGCTCCAACTTTGACAAGAGCATCTATTATCGCTGTGGCGGCAGCCTCATCTCGCCGACATTCGTGCTGACCGCAGCGCACTGCATCAGCTTTGGCGGCCAGCTGCCCAGCACGGTGCGCCTGGGTGGCGACAATCTGACCCTAGACGGGGGCGAGGATCACATGATCCGTCGCGTATTCACGCACCCGGACTACAACGATGCCACCGGGTACAACGACATTGCGCTGCTGGAGCTGGACGGAGCACGGCCATCGGGGCTGCTCATCGCCTGCCTCTGGCCGGAGGCGCAGCTCCCTGTGACGAATCTAACAGCCATTGGCTACGGCCAGATACAATTTGCGGGCGTCTCCTCGTCCCAGCTGCTCAAGGTCGCGCTGCAGCACGTCACCAGGGAGGAATGCCAGCGACACTATCAGCGCGACGTGCTCGTCGATGGCCTGGCCAGCAGCCAGCTGTGTGCCGGCGACTCGAGCGCCATCGGCGACACCTGCCAGGGCGACTCGGGCGGGCCGCTGCTCATGAACCGGGGTCCCGTCTGGTATGTGGTCGGCGTCACCTCGCTGGGCCAGGGCTGTGCCAGCGGACCGCCCAGCATCTATACGCGCGTCTCCAGCTACCTGGACTGGATCGAGGACATCGTGTGGCCCAAGACCGAGGAGCCGACTCAACAGCCGACATTCGATCTGCGTGTGTCCGATTGAGGGCAAACAAGCGTGATTCCCACTAAATTGATATTCGTGCAATTCCAAGCTGACTCAGACATCTGGATCCGATTCGTCCGTCCGCCCGTCCGGTTACTCATGCGAATTTCTGTGAACTGCCCCCGTGTGCTTCACCATATTCGCAATGCGCAATTAATTCAAATTATATATAATTATTATGGATCCTGAAACGTTTGAAATGACTGTCTTAGTAAATAGTTACAAAATTTCCGCGAATTAATTTAATTATGTGAACAGTTTATCGCTGATATGCTGGACTTTAGATTTACCAAGACTCGTTTATATATCTTAACATTATCACACACATTTCTCTAACGGTCTCTTCGATTTGAATTCGCCATGCAGCATACTCTTAGGTGCTCACCCAAGTTTTTTATTTAGTTATTCAATTATTGATTTTATTTATTACTATATATATATATAAAATATATAAATATATAATATTAAAAAAAACTGATTAAATGTTTTTTTATTATAAAGGGTTCGAGCCCGGAATTATAAAACGAACCAAAAATTAGCATCGTAATTTAAAACCTGAACCGGTTTATTTTTAGTATTTATTACAAATTCAGCTGTTCTACGAGACTACTTTAATGAGAGTATGTTGGCAGTTTTTTTTATTTTTTTAAAAAAGAAAAAAATTATTTTTTTTTTATAATTAATATATAGAAATTTCCTACGTATCTGGAAATGCAGGTTCACGAAACGAACCTAAATGCGAGTCGAGAAAAGTTCGAACCATTAACCGAAACAGCAACAATATTTTCGGGCCTTGCTTATAATTAATACAATAACTACCATTTAGTATTTGCTAATTTAGCAAACTTAAGAGAAATCTAATTAACTTTTAAGAGAAATCTACATTCGCATACTTTTGTTTGGGATTCGAACCCTGAATTAAAAATTATTCAACAAACAAAGAGAAAGAAAGAAAGAGATAATTATGATATGATGATGATTTTGATGATTAACCGATTTTGTTTGAGAAACTAAAAAATGAGGATCTGGGCTCGAATCTCAGGAGAAGGTTTGTCTTAAGACCTTCAGTAGGCTGAACTAGTTTTTATATTGAGAGATAGTTTTTAGCGATTTGCCACGCCCCCAGTGGGCACAGCCCAAAAATCTTCACAACTTATCTGAGGCGGATAGACACAAGTATATATTCCCAATTTCAAGTGTGTATCTTCGAAAGCGGCGAAAATAATTGCGTTAATGCTAACGGACGAGTATCGAATTAGTTTCGAGCTTTTGATTATATCCCAAAAATTGAATCAGTGCTGAAGCGAATGTGTTGATGCAGGATGCTTTCTGGAAGAGAGTGCGAATTTGATTATTGATTTGATTAGTGGGCTTCTATGTTTGCTGCGGGCTGGCTGCTTATCGCGGTGCTTGTGCAGCTGTTTTGCAGAACAGCTGCCGCAGCTGACAGAGATCGGACTTGGCCGGTGGCCGGCGGCCGGGCCAAGTTGTGCATAAAAGCCGAGCCCGTCTGGAGTCGCAGACAGTTTGCAGTTGGTAACGGCTTCAGTGCGATCGATAAGGATGCATCCCCAATACGAGCAATACGTTATTCTGCTGCGCCTGCTCCTCCTGAGCTGCTGCTGTGTCCCGGCACTCGGCTACCTGCCGGACGTGAATATATTCACCAACTACCGCACCGAGGTATACAATGGTAAGTCGACTCGGACTCCCTTTTGGGCCAGATTCCGTTTATTGGTTTTCTTTTAGGCATACCCTCGGACATTGATACGACACCGTTTATACGGATCGGCGATAACTACTACTATATCGAGCCGATGAACAAGGTGAACTGGTTCCAGGCGGCGGCTTCCTGTCGCATGATGAACGCTCATCTGGCCTCCATCGAGGACAAGCCGGAAATGGAGGCGCTGGTGAAGTACATCAAGGCGAAGGGGTTCAAGACCAACGATTACTTCTGGATATCGGGCAATGATCTGGGCACCGAAGGCGCCTTCTACTGGCTATCCACCGGCCGGCCGATGACATATGCACCCTGGAACGGACCCAAGCAAATGCCGGACAATTACGGCGGCAACGAGAACTGCGTTCACATGTTCGGGACACGGGAGCTGATCAACGATGCCAACTGCAAGATCCTGATGCTGTACGTGTGCGAGGCCAGCGATCCGAAGACCTTCAAGTTCACATACATCAAATGGTAATCGGAGCAAAAATATCTTTCCCGCTCTTTGTCTTTATGTATACACATATAAATATTGCATTGTTGTTTGTTTTGGCGTGCACGGAGCACGGCATTTATTAGTCTGCTGCTGCTGCTTAGTTTGGCAACAGCCTCCGGTTCATCAATCATTCATCGTTCTGTTCGTTAAACACCTTACATCTTAAGGATCAATTTGCTAAGTATACATTACAAATCAGTTGATTTACGATTTACGTTTATGCATATACTAAATTGTTACGAATTCACCTTAAGTTGCTATGAAATTTTGCCATATGTGTGTATCATCATCATAGCACATGGTTAATATATATCTATATATATATATATATTCGCGCTACATCGGCCATTATAGATATCGTTGTTTTTTTTTATTCTAGCCGATAAATATACACCGATATATGTATGCATTATGTAAAATATACAAATCAAATACAATGCTATATTATATATATATAATATATATAAAAAAAAGTACCGTTACATGTTACAACTTACTTAGCTAGGCAAACAGTGATCGGATATTGGAAAATTTACGACATAACCTCAACACTAATATTAATCTCCAACTAGTATGCATTCGGTGTGTGTGCGTGTGTAGAAGTGTGCTACTAATACATGTATATAATATTCACATATATATGCATATTTTCTAAATTGTTTTTGCGGCGCTTTTCAAGTCTTTAGGCTTAAATCTAACCTAACTTTCTTGACTGACTTTTACACACACACGCACACCTCGAGATATCAGCTTACATGTATGTATGTGTTGTATGTACATATGTACGTATGCGTGTTTATCAATTAGTTCACATTATTAGCTACATGTCATTTATATATATATATATATTTTTATATATATAAACATTCAACAGACGAGTGCATAAATTTAATAATTCTTACAAGTTTTACTTTGACAATCTAACAGTATCTTGTCTACAACATTTCGTCTGCATATTGGTGTGTGTGTGTGTTTGTGTGTGCGTGCGAACATGCGTGTGTGTGTGTGGGTGTAAGGTGGGCTTCAAAGCAGCTGCCAAGTCGCAAGCTTTCAGCTGCTATCAAAAGGCTATCGAGAAATGATTGTGCTGGGGCGCAGGGAGGATTAGAGGGGACTGAGGCTGGGTTGGCCAATGCATGGAAATATATATATATATCATAGTGATTTTCAGTTTTATATTCATTTTCAATTGATAGCCGAGAACTTGGCCAACACACTGGCACACGACACTAGATGCACAATTCTTAAGCAATCCTTAAGTTTTGGTTTCTTGTCTCTTACAATGGAAAGAACAGCCTAAATGTTATACATGTAAAAAGTCTAAATGTTGCTTTTGTTTTCTGTTTCGTTTTAAAAACCTTTCTCAAAATGGCAGTACGCTTAAGTTAAGAATTAATCAATGGGGTTGGGGGAATAGAAGACCTGGGCCATTTGGGATCAACGGGTGCTCGTTTGGGGTTTTAATCTAGGGCATGACAAAAGCGGCACCAAGTCTGCCTAAAAAACTAACAAACAAAAGTATATATATATTTAATATACACATCCATATATATATATGCATATATATATAATAAATGGCAGGAATTGCGTATGCATCTAGTAAGTATATGATAATGAATGACTTTACACCGTTTTTTTGTTTTTAGTTTTTTGTTGGTTTGTCAGTTTTTTTTTTTTTTGGTTTTTTTGTTTTGCTTTATCTTGTTTTGTTGATTTCTTTTTTTGTTTGCTTTAAAACACATTGCAATATCTTGTGTTTGTTTTGTGCAATGTGTTTGTACAATAATTTTCATTGTTTTTTTTTTGTTTAGGTGCAGAATTTTAAATATAGTAATCATAATAGTAATAGTACAGAAATATTATTGGGATATTCGAGGATTCAATAATATTCAATAATAATAATAATAATAATAATAATAATAATAATAATAAAAACATTTGAGGCATTAATAAAAGAAGCAGCCTATCGATAGATTAAGAGCTTATCATGGAAATTACATAATGCTTAATGATTAATTAAAAAACTATTTATGCTATATATATTTTTTTGTTTTTGTTTTATTTTATTTTACTTTTTTTGTTGTTGCTGTTTTGTTTATATGTTGTGTTGATTTATGCCGCGCAATTTCACTTAATAATATTAGCGTGACAGTTGCGCGTGCATTCTGCTGCTTTTACACATTTTCTGTTGGATTGATTGTACATATATATTTTGTATATATATATATATATATATATATATATATATATTTATATATATATGCAGCACTTAAGCTATAAGCATCATACTTAACATACTTTGTAAGATAATAAATTTTCAATGCTTAAATATCTAAAAAAATACATATATATATATATATTTATGTATATATATATATATGGTAATAAAATAAAGGAAGAAAAAAAATCTAGTTGCCTTAATTATTGTACAATTCTATACAAACTCTTGGTTTCCTTTTAAAATAATATTTTATATTTAGTTACTTAATTTAGTACTTCACATTTTGCTTCACATAATATCTGAAGTGACTAATTTTGTTTTGCCTTATATGCGGTTGATTCTAATTCAAATATTTTTTTATTTTAAATCAGTTTTTGTTTATATGTTTGTTTTTGTTTTTTCAGTGGCTTTCTTTCATATTTATTTTAGAAACAAAATGAAACACCAACTAGCGCACAAGTAGGGCAAAGTGTATGGTTTGCTATATATTAGTCTACATATTGTTTGTGTATTAATTTGGGTAAGTTGATGTTTGTGTGTGGTAGTTGTTGAAAGGCGCAAGCGAGACAGCAATGCACGGACAATGCATCTACAGTTAATGGTTTAATGCATTACATATTTATCGTGTTTTTCATGTTGCTTTTATATTTCGGGGGGGTACATACAGTTATAGTTACAGTTAATTTTGTGTTTGGATGCGTATGTCTCTATATGCAGGATGGCGATCTTTTTTTTTTTAATTATATATTTATATATATTTTTTTTGTTGATATTTTCGTTTAGTTTTTTATTTTTTTTTTCCTTTTCTTTACTTTTTTTCTGGGAAGGAGTTCGAGTATCTAATTTGTTATATTCATTAAGAACATCAAAATGCAAAATTGCTAATAAAAAATATATAAATATATATACAAATACATACGCGTACATGCATATCTGTATGTACGCGTTCACATATACATATATACATAAATAAAATGTATATATACATACACATGTATATGTACATTTATATATATATATGCATGAATATGAAATTAAAATGGTATAGAAATGATTAAAATCACAAAAACCAAGGGAAAAGTTTTAAACGCACGCAGCTATAGATAATGCACATGACTATTGCTATCTCTCACTATCTATCTCTTACATTCTCTCTCTATATCTGTCTCTCTTCAACACTACCCCCTCCCCCCCTAGCAGTATCCTCCTCTCTCTCTCTCTCTCACACGACTTTCCACGAACTCGTCCCCTCTTTTTCTGATTCATTCAAGGGTTCAGTGGCCATAGCGTCTCTGGTACTGGAATTGCGTCTGAATGTCTTCAGCGATCTTCTGCAGTGGCCAGTTGGCCGGCAGTCGAGTCCGCGGATTCTCCACCAGAGCCGCAGCGCGGTGAACGGGGGGATGAGCTTGAGCTGCCAACTGAAGATTCAGACGATATGGAAATGATTGAGGAGGATGAGTTGACGAGACGAGTGTCGCGCATTTGCTGCAAACGGCTGCTGCTATTGCTGCTGCTGCCGCTGTTGCTGCCATGCGCGCTCGTTGCTGTTGCTGCTGTGCAGGATGATGATACTGTGGGCGAACCTACCGGTTTCGATGAGCTCGTTTGATAATGCCGCCTGTGCTGCTGCTGTTGCGGATGCTGATGATGATGATGCTGCTGCTGATGCGGATGATGATGGTGATGCTGCTGTTGTTGCTGCTGATGGTGATGATGGTGATGTTGCTGCTGTTGCTGTTGCTGATAGCCACCTCCGTTGTTGTTCCCACTACTGCTGTTGTTGCTGGACAATCGCAGATGCTGCGGCCGCTGCTGCTGCTGTTGCTGCTGGTTATGATGGCCATTATAGCTGCTCTGCTGTGTGGACTTGTTCAATTGTTGCTGCTGCTGCTGCTGCTGTTGCAGTGGCGGTGGCACATACAGCGGCTGGCGGTAATATGAATTGGAGTGAGTGCGTTGGCCCGCCTGCTGCTGCTGTTGCTGTTGCTGCTGGCCATAGCTTCGCGTCGTTGTGTTGTTGCCACCGCTGGTGGTGCTGCTGATTTGGGCGTGGCTGGGGGCGTAGGCGTGGCTGTTCACGACCTGATGATCGTCCAGTGCGTCCACCGGGGCATCGCTGAGCTGATCCATGTCTGGCTGTTGTAGTTGTGAAGAAGATATACATGTATGTTGGCTTGGCTGGGCCTGTGGCTTGGCTGGCATGCTGGCCGCAGTTGCTGCACCGGCGACGCCGCTTGTGGTGCGCATCAGTAGCTGTTGCGCACGCGGCGTCGCATTTGGATTGGGAGCAATTGCGGCCAGCATGGCACAGCCGGCGGCCTGCTGCTGCTGCTGCTGGTGCTGCTGCTGCATGAGGCCGGCAGCCATTCATCATGTATCTATGCGTGTGGGTGTGTGCATTACCGACGAGCCCGATAGTGAGCTGTTGCTGATGTTGCCCCCGATGGGCACCAATATCGGCTTCGGCACGGGAACGGGCATCGCTGTCACATCCAGTCCGTTTGGCGGCGAATCGGTGATGTCGATCACGTTACCATCTTGCTGACCGACAGCTGTGAGCAGCTCACGTTCCCGTTCTCGTTCCCGTTCCCTTTCCCGGTCACGGTCCCGTTCACGTTCGCCAACCTCGCAGTCTTTGCTGTCCTCGGAATCATCCGCCGACGACGTGCTGCCCCGCCGATGACGCAGCGCCGTCAGATTATTAGTCAGCTGCGCCTGCGGCTGTAGCTGATGCTGCTGCTGTTGCTGTGCAGCCGCTGCCGCCGCCGCCGCCGCTGCTGCTGCTGCCGTATGATACGGCGGGGCCAGCGCGTGCGGCTGCAGCACCGTATGCGGGTAAATCTGATGCATTACGGCACCGGTGGGCATGATCACATACTTGGCGCCGTTCGTGTACGCGGGTAGCGGCGACATCGGGTCCACGGGAGTCAGATACTCAAAGTTCTCGCGTATCCATTCGCGATAATCGATGACGTCATCGGTTATGTGAATTATACGACCTATATAGACAGGGGATACAGATACAAAATGATAAAAATCACATTAGAATTAGATGTCCAATCAATGCCATCAGTTAAATAATGCTGTATACGCTAATTGAATTCGAAATTAACATATCTGTTTAGCGAAAACCTCATAAATCATCTCAAAGTAGCCTTCGATTGTGTAAACAACTCATTTTATAATCCATAAGATATACAAAAAACTATGTATCTTTTAAATATCCCAACTTGTCAACTACAAAGTTATCGCTGAACTAAGTCTGACTACATTTTGTATTTTGTTCCTATTAAATTAATAATCAATACTTGTAGAAATTTATATTGGATAAAATGTATGATACTAAAATAAATTGATATATTCAAAATTTGTAAGACAGCAATCTAATGCATTATTTCTGAAGAATTTCAGTTTTCTTACTGGAAACTCGACCAATTTAAAATACACATAATCTATCTATCTACACACGAATTTAAAATAGCATTCTATAAATAGAAAGTAGAAATAATAATCGAGAATTATTATTCCAAAATTAAGAATAAAATATTATTGTCAGAAAGTGATTTTCAATTAAATTCTATTATGTTTATATTAGCTTTACTTTTGTTTTTTATAATATATTTAATGAGTTAACTTTTATCATTTTTTATACTTTTTTTTATATAACAAATATCTTTTATACATTTTTTGTATGTATCTATTGTGTAAAAAGAGAATTTTGTGTATAAATATATTATTATCAATATATCTATACAATAAAAATAGAACATTTTATCCTGACAAAATAATTGTCGAATTTTATGGTTCAAGCTAAAGCTTTAGAAATCATTTTTTTTTTAATGAGAATTCATGCACTGACTAATCTCTAAACAAATAATTGCTATATTTCTAACCACACATCATCCATAAAAAAGATCTGCAACAATATTAACACAAATGAAAGTTAATACAAAAAAACTGTTTAAAAATGTTAATTTTGAAAAGTTGAGGTTTAGCTGGATATTTAACGTATACTCACCTAATATGGAGGTGACACGCGCATCGGCGGCCCAAAGATTGTGCGGACTGACCGCATGGTCGAGGACACGATAGGCGCATTGGAAGGCCTGTTTGACATGGAGGGCACCGTAGCTGCTGCGTCCGATATCGTTGCCGGGGGTTAGCGGATCCTCGATGCAGAGCAGGGATGGCCTATGGCCATCTACCATGTCACGCTGCAGCTCATCCTTGGGCATATAGCGACCACCATTCTTAATGGAAATGCCAGTTTTCATATAGTTAAATCGACGACCGTACAGCTCAAAGAACTCGAGAAGGAGCACGCCCAGATTCGTTTTTTCATAGCAGAGGTCACGCGGATGCAGTTGCAGGAAGCTAATGCACATGAGTATCAGTGAGTAGGATGAAATGCCGCCGGTGAACACCTCATTGAGATCGCGCAGCAACAGAAACTGCTTCAACACCAGCACCAGCTTCCCCAACACCGGATAATCGCGCTTAAACTGTTTGATCAGCTCCGCGGACTGAACGCCCGATTGCATATTGAACGATATGTCGACCTTCACCTGCGTCTCCCGATCCGTCAGCTTGATGATCGGCACAGACGCCTTGTCCAGCACACGCACCGTGCAGGCCTCCGCGATGCCACGCGAAACCAGCTCGAACTCAAGAGTACGCAGCGGCAGCTTCTCCCAAAGGCCTGCAAAAATAAACAATGAACACAATGAATGCCAAAGACAAAACGAACGGGAGAAAAGAAGGATGAGAGGAAAAAATTGTTACAAAAAGAAATTTAAATACACATTTAAATGTAAATTTTTAATTAAATTCAATAATAAATTTATAAGAATTTCGTGAGAAATGTTATTCAAATTCGATTTTATTTAAGGTCGATTCATAAACGATAATGTTTTCTAATATGGCTGAAGAACTCACCTAGTACAACGAGATCAATGTCGGAGGTGGGTAGAAAGAGGCCGGTGCGAAAGGAACCAAATATCTCAACGACAGCCTGCGGCCATATGGAATGGACAACGGCCTCGATGCGCTTGACCACCTCGTTGCGTATGGCATGCTCGCAGGGCGTGGGCAGCACATACCGATAGAAATGATCGATCTCCTCGTGCAGCCCGATTGTACCCTGGCCGTACGGATAGTCGCGCACTCGCCACGGACAGCCCTTGTATTTGGCTATCATTTCGGCGTGCTTGTTCAGATTGAGAGTGCTTGATTTGTTGTCAACGACCCGTTTCCTGCGCGATGGATTATAATAGGTGTTGGCGCGCTCGTGCAGCGGCACCTTGGACGCGGGATTTGCTACAAAGTTTGTGCTGCTGCTGCTGCTGCCGCTGCTGTTGTTGGTGATGCTATCGCCACCTGTCGGCGTCGTTGTGCTGCTTGCAGCGGCAGTAGCTGCTGCTGCTCCTCCTGTTGCTACTGCTGTTGCTGTTGCAGCTGTTGCTGCTGCAACTGTTGTTGCTGTTGTTGCTGCTGCAGCTGCTGCTGCTGACGGTGCCGTTGCTGTCGGTGTACCGTTAGCAGAGCTTGTGGTGACGTTGTTGGTATTACCGCTCGTACTGATGCTGCTGCTGCTGCTGCTGCTCGCTGGGGAGTTGATGTCGTTGTTCGATGTGGAATCGATAGACGTGTTGCTTGAGCTTTTGCCTCCGTTAATGTTGTTGCTGTTTCCGTGACGCGCTGGCGTTTCGTTTAACTGCTGAAGAAGAATTTGTAATGAGTCGGGATCACGCAGGCTGATCGAAGGACCGTTGCTTATTATCCTAGATAAATTGTTTGTGGCCACCACGTTGTTGTTGTTGTTGGTGTTGTTGCTGCTGTTGCCGGTGCCGGTGCTACTGTTGCCGTTGCCGTTGCTGCTGCTGCTGGTGCTGCTGCTGCTGTTATTATTATTATTGTTGTTGTTATTCTGTTGTAACTGTTGCTCAAGCAATGCGCCCATCTCCTGGGCATTCGTTTCCCAAATCTTTAACCATGTGCGCAACGCTGGTCCCTCCTGTTCCTCCTGAAACCAGCCAACACACGGATCCATTCAAATGGGCGTTTTGTGTGCTGGTCAGCGAATACGCCTCCTGCTTCCTCTGCCTTCGCTCGTCTCCTCTATTTCTCACTCTCTCTCTCTCTATATCTCTCTCTCAATCTTAATCTCAATCTCTTTAATATATATCGTGAATGCAAGGAGGGATTTCTCTTACGTTTCTCACCCTCTCTGTATGTCACGGTCGGTGTGTGCTGTCAATGCGCGTGTGCCTGTGAGTGTGTGCGTGCGTGTGTCTGTATGTATGTGTGTGTGTGGGAGTGTTGATCAAACGACGCCGCCGCTGTGCCTGTTCCTGCCGTTGCTGCTGCTGGCGTTGTTGCTGACGAGCTGCTGTTTGGAGCGGCGCGCTGTTAGACGAATCGCAAATGCAAATGCAACTGCAACTGCATTTGCCTGTTGGCTATCGGTTTTGGCTTTAGCTTGGGCTCCAGCTTTTGCTCTGGCGCAGCATCGGCGTTCCTTGACAGCGGGGGTGCAATGCCGTGTTGTTGTTGTTGTTATTGGAGTTTAGAGTTGGAATTGGAGTTGTTGTTGATGTTGTTGTTGTTGTTGTAACAGTTGTATTGCCTGTGGGCAGCTAAACAAAGCTCGTCCGTCTAATATCTATTGACGGTTCTCATAACAGTCCAAAATGTGCAACTACTCACTTTTTAGATGCTCAAACACGCTGGCTACGCTTGCTTGACAAGGCTACGCCCCCGAAATTCCGTTTCAAGCGACTGCAACTGCAAAGAAAAAAAAAAAAAACAATTGCAACGCTTTAGACGAAGTTTGCAACAGTTGCTTGCCAATTTAACAAAATAAATTCTGAGCACAAGCCGACTTAGCGTTGCCACCTGCTGCTGTTTCTGCAGCAGCTGCTAAATAGATATTGGAATGACAACTGGCAACTCTTGCACTCTCTCTTCTCCTACTGCTCCTTCTTCTTCTTTGGCTCGTCCTCTCTTTTTGCGCATCAACGAGCAAAACAAAAAAATATAAGCAGAGCACTCTAGTCGGAAGTGCCCGACCAAGAGATACCCCCTGCGTTAATACACACACACACACAAGAATACACTTAGGAGGATAAATTCTTAATACTACTAAATCCAAATTTGGGCGCAAAAATAAATTCACGTTTTAATAGTAATCGAGATTAATATTTTTGCATAATAATATCTATCAGACGATCGGATAAACTTAATTAGTCATCCTGACTAGAAATATATATATATATATAGTGTTACATGCATTTGCACAAAATTATTATACGCCTTTTTACCCATTTTCAATGGGTTTAGCGTATCAAAAATCTCGTGACGTCAGGAATGCGCGTTCTCATTGTACCATGGCAAGCAAAGACACACACACACCTCATACACATGTGATTACTCGCCCAACGATCGCATGTGTTATCAAAAGTGGATTTTGCTAAATAGAAAGCGCAAACAATTGCATTTCAAATTATGCGCTATTTTTCTACAAATAGAAATTTACCGGCGCCGCCATCGCTTCTGCAGTCGATGTCGACGCCAAATGCAGCTGAAGCGTAGAGACCAAATACCGGCGGCGCCTTAGCTCTGCAAATATTCGTGTTCTTTTTTTTTGTTATATTTTGTTTTTTTGCAGAGCACAAATGTGCTTAGCACTAGTCGAAATCGAAAAGAAGAAGCAGAACCCAAATGGGCCAAAGAAGACAATAAAACACAAACACACATATGCATGTGTGTGTGCATATATTTATGCAAGTATATATAGTAAGTGTGTTTTCGTTATCGCATTGGCTAGTGAGCAAGTCAGTGCTCACGAGACTACCGCAAATCACTTCGTCTGGCCGCTCGTGTGTGTGTGTGTGTGTTCGTGTTCTTGTGTGTGTGTGTGTGTGTGTATGCGCGCGCAAGGGCGTACAGGTGGCTAATGGCGTGGGTGCCGGGAGCGCGGGCAATGCAAATAGCGCGCACATGTACATTGGAAAGAAAACGGCGGCGAATTCGATTATGCAAAAACGGTCAGTTGTGTGTATTTAATTAAACAATTAGCAAAAGTGTACGCACCCAAACATACAGATATGTATCTGCATTATCAAGTTTGAAACAAGAATTGAATTTATAGAACACACACATATAATACAAGAGCACGCGACACTGTTATATTTACCAGTCAAGATGCATATGCATATGCATGTATTTACATACACACATTTATATATTTATACATATTTATATACATATACATATGCATACAAAAATATATATACACACATATATATAAATAAATTTATATATATATACATGCATACATGTACATGTATATATATGTATATGTGTATATATATGTATATATATACAGAAGTTGGCAAATTAACACTTTCGGCTTTTTGTGGAACGAGAGATCGAGAGCACGACGAAACACATATCACAAATATGTATTGTAAATGAAGAAGAAGAAAAAAACGACAAGATGTGCTTAGGCTGCACTGTTAGCATAAATATTATACAATAGAATCGTTTCTGATTTGTTTAAAACTTTGCTCTCTGATATGGGCAACATTCACAGTTAGTAACTACTGCTTTACTCCAGCGTTGCCGCAGTACGCAGGGATGTGTCTTATCGTAAATATCGATACACATCATTATATGCAATCGATATAGTTGGTTTTCTTTCCAGCTACAAATACAAATTTAAATCCACTTTCAAGGGCGCTTTTTTCAACCGTATGAAAATGATTTGGCAAAAACCTTCTTATTACCAATTTGTTCGTTCAATATTACATAATTTAAATGATGTTATGAACAACTAACATACATGCATAAACCATTTTATTTGTAAGATGGCTAACATATTTTTTTATGTGTATTTTAGAGCCGGCACTGACACTGGGAAGCTGAGAATGCGGCGCCGTTGTTAAATGTAGGTCGGCGTTGCCACTAGATTTGAAATCGTTATGCAGCACTGCGCAAATGCGACAACGGACAAGCATGTAAACATTGAATTTATGCAATTGATTGCAATTAATTAATTATTAAGACGAATTATTTTATTTTTTACAGACAGACAATCAACGAAAAAATTCTTCGATTATTTTTAAATGTATTGAGTTGTGCCTTTTTAGCACAGCCAGCTAACCACCCACTTGCCCCCGCCCAAAAATACAACTGCTACTTTTACTACTACAGGCGCACAATGTAACTTGCACACTCACACAGACACACACCCACAACCACATTGAGAGCAATACGCAATCGACGTCACACATACACACACATTTGTACATGCAAAGAGAATCTGATTTAGCTTCTTTCCTGCCTCCGATTTTGTTTCTCGCGTAATTCCGTTGGAATTTTTCACACACATTTTTTCTTTACCTTGACGAGTTTGTTCTCGTTGCGTTTGCGTTGTGTTTCAAGTTTAGTCCACACACACTCACACACACATTCACACCCATGCACATGTACATGTGGTTTACCAAAAACGAAGATTTAATGCGATTATAGGTATTTTTCTCTCGCCGATTAGAAGTAAATGTTTTACTTAATTTGGTTAAAAAAACACCCGCCCAAAGATTTATTTATCATTCGTTAACATTTACGTTAACGAGTTTTGTGCGTTTGCTCTTGCGCTTGTAGTATTTGTGGCAGTCCTTATAAGCACAATTTTAGTGTTCTCATTTACTTTCATTGCTTGGGGAACGTCCGCTTGTCTGGTTGCTATGCCTTTTATGCACATATACACACACATTCACACACACACATTAACAGATATGGACACATACACGCACGAATTAGTTCTTTCGAGAATTTTTTATTACCGTTTGCAAATACAATTGCAGATCTGCTTGCCAGTTTTTTACAATCAATACGCCGATTGTTCAGCGTTTTTTCAGTTAATAATATTTGCGTTTTTTTAGTTAAAAAAAAAACGCTAGCAAAATTGCAATTTATCTACGAACACGCGACGGCTACGCAGTATTAGAGATGAACTAAGTTTAACGATATCGCAATTGATTGCATATCGATGTCCAGCGCAATGCAAATCACTATCGATAGGTATAAGATACTAACTATCGATACGGCCAAAAAGTAACCAAGCGTGGATTTAAATTTCAAATTTCGAATAGTCGTTACATTCATAAAAATCTGAACAATAAAAATGCTGCCGTTCCGAAATTTGAAATGTATAAGTATACATTAATTGGTTCTTTTTGTTATTTCCCCATATCGAATGCTTAAGGTTGCTATAGCAAGTAAAAACTCAGTTTCTTGTTAATTCTGCATACACACAAAAATTTCATACTTATTTATTGTTTCGCTTTTCTTAATTTGTTAGCTGGTTGCTTCTTTGTTCGCCAAATGTTGGTATACTTATTAGCTTGTCGAAATACAAATTAAGGATGTACAGACATTCTACGATTACTTGGCTGTGAAACGGATTCAATTTCGTATTTTTTTTGTTAAAAGTGTTGTCTTGAAACCAAAGAACTTCGTTTGGCGTGTCATTGGAATGACAACATAAAGTGTGTCTAGTTTGTGTATTTGGTCATTTAGTTGGGGTTTGTTTTCATTTTTTTCCTTTCGCAGTAGTTTGTACCTTGTGGAAATTAGTTTGTTTATTAGCATCATGTTAACATGTTTGTTCCAGTTGAAAGTACATAAAATACATATCGATCGCATTTCTATACTGTTATTTATGCATTATACATTACTTATATGTACGTATGAATATACATATCTTTATATAATTCGTATGTACACACATATATGTGTATGAATGCATTTGTTGTTTTACATTAAGTTTTTGTATGCTTGTCTGTGTATACATATACATATACGTTAATATTTAATTTTTTTTATTAATTTTTTTTTATTAGCTTTTCTTGTCTTAAACATTTATAAATATGTATTTCGGGTTTCTATGTTTTCTTTTTTTTTTTTTAGTAAGGTTAAATATTTTTTAAGAGCTGTATACTCAACAATTAGAACATACAGAGTTGTTTGGGCTTATAAGGTTTTTATTTGTTATGCCATTTAGTTAGGATTTTAATAAATCTCCTCTCTTAACTGCTAGCCAAAAATGTTAGCCATATCCAGTGTACAACATTTAAAGCTTGACTATTTTTTCTCTTTATTTATATATATTTTTATTTTGTTTTGGCTTCTTTTCTTTTGTATTGAATTTTGGTACATTTTTTTTTTTTTTGGTTTTTAATGAGTTACTTGTTGTTTTCTGCAGGTTTCCAAACCAAGACGCACAGTTACATACTCTACAATAAAATTTCGCCACTTTGAGGGGCTTATTGACGCAACATTTAACACCTATGTATGCATGTATGCATGTATGAATGTATGTATGTATGTATGTAAATATGTAGTTATGTACGTCTGCTTAATTTGTTACCTCATTCACATACACATATCGTAGTTAGTTGATTAAAGTTAATGGTAAAAAAATCTAAAAAAAAAGTTGCCCGATTTTCGGGTTTGTTTTTCTATAGCACACATACCGATCTCATATTTGGCTTAGGCCACAACAACGTTGCCGCATTAATAATATTGGTATAATATATATTTTTATTTATTTTTTGAGGACATTTACTTCTTTTCGGATGTCCTGTTTGCTTTGGTGTGGTTCTTTCAGTAAGTTCTTATTTCGTTCGAACTTGTAATACCCTGTGCCAATAATTCGGGAATAAGACTCCCAAATGGAAAATGAATCATATCTTAAGTACAGCATTAAACTGACCATAAAAAAAAATATAATTATAATTGTTTTTGTTTTTTTAATATATATATATATTATATTTGTATTCCGTACTTGGCACAGGGCATTATATAGTCGTTCGCTTTCGACTATCACATTTCGTAATTATTAATTATGCGTTTCTGCTTTCTTTCCGTTTCGCTTTTCTATGCCTCTTTTAATGCACATTATAACAGTTAATAAGAAAGCATTAAATTTTTGGTAATTAAATTTTTTTGCAGCTTATACTTGGTTTAAACTATATTCGAATTGTTTTCCAGCACTCGCTTTTTTAAAACATATACATATATATATATATATATTATTTAACTTGTGTTAATATTATTTATGTGTTTTAGGTTGGACATAAATTAATTTAGTGTGTTATGTTTTGCGTTGCTGTTTAAAATTTAAATATTAATATATACAAAAAATAACGTTCAGTCAAATACATATAAGTATATATTTTTATATAAATATATATATATATATATATTTCTATTTATGTGCACATATGTCTGGTAACACATTCGTAATATTTTTATATATATATATATATTAGCATAGTTATTGATCTAAGCCAATCTTTAACACAGAACACATACATACATACATAAATCAACAATTATGAGGCGTAAAACAATAAAACATACACACACATACATATACACATATATATGCACAAGTATAATTTAGTGCTAGTTTGAAAACTTCAAATGCTATTCTATTTAGCGATAATGTCTCCCCTACGATATCCCTTTGTTACTATTTTCGATACACCCCATGACAAGCAATAGCGTCAAATTGTTAACAACAATTTGTCATCCTTTTGGTTTATTGTGTAATACACAATAATATGTTAATAATCAGTCGCATAAATGAATCACCTTGCTTTTGTTTTGCGCTAACGCAGATCTCAACCAATGTCATGCACACATAAAATACCAAAAATAATACCAACAAAATACCAAAAAAAAAAATAATAAAAATGTGTTTATACTAGTAAACTAGTAGATAATCCATAAGTCATAAGATCACACACACACGCACACACGCACACACACACACACCATCGCACACTCGCACACAGACACACTACTAATGTTGAAGGATGCGCACATTTTTAGCCAGCGTCGTCTCGGTCTGTTGGAGCTTTCGCTTGCTGCTGTAGTTGCAGAGCTTGCTGGAGACTTTGCTGAGGGTCATTGCCGATGAGGTCATGAGGTCCAGCGCCTGGAGGCTGTTGTCCAGCTCGTCGAGGGCTGAGATGGCCGTTGTTGATGCTGTTTGATTGTGTCGCTCGCCGGGATCGAGTTCGATGTCGATGAGCTGATTGGCCAGCGGATCCTCGTCATAAGGATCGTAGGGGGGTCTTAATTATTGCTTAAACACGAACAGACCCGTCGGGTCCCACTCGTTGTCATCGACGGGGCCAAAGCATTCATCGAAATACCATTCCATTGTCTTGTACACATGACTGAGCGATCTGGCAATGGCGTGATCCTCATCGGGATACACCTGATGCCGGAACTTCACCTGCTGATCGACCAACGCTCGGACCAACATCAGCGTATGCTCCTGATGCACCACCGTATCCGCTGTGCCGTGCATCAACATCAGATTCCGGCCCTTAATGTTGCCGGCCTTCATCGTGAGATCGGCCTCCTGCAGAGCCCGCAGATAGTCACCCTTAAGCGGTATATACCGCTCCGTGAAGAAGGAATCTGCCATTAGATCAAGTTAAAAATTAAGTATTTTCCATTACGAACAACTATTTAGCAGTTGCAACAATGAATCCTGCTTTTATATTTGAAATAAAATAAAAATTAATAAACTCTCAAATATAGAACTGATCTTTGAGAAGGTTATTAGTTAATTGTCTATCATATTTTCTAACACAAGCTCCAAAAAGTTGAAAAATTTCCTCAATATATAATGATTTCATCGATTTGCCACGCCCCCAGTGGACATAACCAAGAAAACTTTTTGATCTCTTTAGAGGAGGTCATTCGAATTCTGCTTGCAAAATTTAATGTATCTGGCTTTACAACTGAGAGAGATATATTGATCTAATCGATTTGCCACGCCCCCATTGGACGTAGTCAAATAAAAATTATGGTCTCTTAAAAGGAGCTCAACAGTATTCTGCCTCAAAAATTTTATTTAACTAGCTTTAAAACTTAAAGAGATATATTGATTAAACAGATTAGCCACGCCCCCCGTGGGCGCAGCCAAAAAATCTTGACGTAACGATACAAAATTAAATTCAATAAAAATAGTTGTTTGGTACAGTGAATACTCACAGTGATAGCCAAAGCTGACAATGGGATTAATGGCGACGGCGCACTGAAGCACCTGTTGGGAATCATCGATGAGCATCATGGACGAGGCGTAGCCGCCGTAGCCCCAGCCGAAGGCGCAGATGCGCAGCGGATCGATGAATTTGAGGTTGTCGCGCAGATAGCTGTGGATCGATGGATCGATTGGAGTCGGTTGGATCTGTGTGGTGGGTGCTAGATACTCACGTGAGAACGCCAAGCTGATCCTCGACCTCGACGCTGCCCAGCTTGCCGTGGACCTGGGTGCGCAGCAGTTCGCCCTGGTAGCCGCTGCCGCGCCCATCGATTTGGGCGACAATAAAACTGCGCTGGCTGCACAGATACCAGTTCCAGTCGACGTGGAAGCGCTCCGTCACCAGCTGTGAGCCCGGCGAGGCGTCCCTGTGAACAAAAGGAACGAATGCAGCTCGGTAAGAGTGAGCGAGAGAGAGAGAGAGAGAGGGAGAGAGGAAGAGCAGTTGAGACTTACACGTGAAGGATCATGGGGAAGGCGACCTCCTCCTCCTCGCGCATGCCCGGCGGCAGAAAGAGCCGCACCTGGGCATGGAATCCGTGCCTGATCTCGACGCTGAACGTGCGCATCTGTGGTATGGCCAGCTGGGAGAGGCGATGCCGCAGCACATCGCCGGCATTGAGCACAAAGATCTTCTCATTGGTGGCCGTCTCCACCAAATAGACGCTGGGCGACTCCGGACCGAGGCACTCCTGGACATAGTAGCTATAATCGCGACTGAACTGGACGCGATTGTACAAACAGTTCTTGGGTATATCGTAGATGCAGTCATCCGGCTCCAGCCGGGCGACAATCTCCTCCCAGCGTTCGCCGCGCTGCCACTCGGCGGCGTTGGTGTTCCGGGCGCGATGCAGCCGATAGGTGGACTCGCTGTTGTCGCAGGTGAGGCAGGTAGGCTGCGTCGATGTGATGTACGTGCGATTCGATTCGGTCACGTTCAGCTTGAGGCTGATCTTGTACAGGTGCCGCTCGCCGGGCCGACGCTCCGGCGCGGCCATAAAATAGACAATCTCGTGCGGCTCATCCCAGCCGACAATTTCGGTCACCTCGAACCGGCCCATTGTGAGCGGCACCGGTCGGCGGTCCAGCGACGATATGAACACCACGTGCCGATAATGTCCATGCTCGCCATCCCGCACCGGCAGTCGCTTCAGCAGGTAGCCCCCATTGGAGATCTCGTACGTGGTCTGCCCGTTGGTCACATTCGCATTCGCCTGCCCGGCGCTGGCGGAACCATCACCGACACCGCCGCCGCCCGTCTCCTGCAGCTGCAACTGGCGCAGGACGCTGCCGCGCAGCTGGGCAGCGATGCGGGCCGAGAAGATGGGACGCTCGGCGGGCAGCACCCAGCCATCGTTGATGGTCACCTCGGTGTGGACCACCTGACAGTGGAAGTGCGGCGCCCGGCAAATCACTGTGGTGGCCTTGGTTTGGTCGCGACTCGTCACCGTTACGGACAGATCGATGGGCGACGCCCAGGTGAGTCCGCCCACATAGCTGTCGTTGCCCAGCTCCGTCGGCAACTTGATCTGCGTCGGAAATATGTACTTGATCACCGAGAGATTGACCACGTTCACCGTCACGTTCGGATTGCGGGCGCCCGCCTTCGGATAACGCTGGCTCAGCACCGCCGGATACTTGATATTATCGCCCATCCAAGTGTACCTGCCGGAGGAAAGGATTCAATTCATTCAACTCAAATCCTGATCAAATCTTATCATGATTTTCTACTACAAATGGAAGCATCTTCGAACCCATAAAATCTGTTCTTGTTGTCTGTCTGTTCGTCTGTTTTGAATAAAATATGAAACAAGGATTCAATTTGAATTTGAGCGCGAAATAAATAAAAAGACAAAATCGATAAGTATATATTTAAGCAACTCTGTCAAATGTGATCGATATATCTTGAAATGTCGAAAAACGAGTAATATAAACAGTCGAATAGTCTAAATTTTTATTATTATTTTAAAGGCTCGATCTTTAAAAGAGGACATTGTATATAGATATAAATTACGGATTACCCGTCTCCAAAATATGTTTTGAGAGATCTTTAGAGGAGTTCTTCAGTAAACTGTCTAAAAAAATTTATTGTAGCCAGCTTTAAAAATGAGCTAACATATTTTACAATTTGTATCTGACTCTGAAATATACTTTAAATGTCTAGCCAAATCAAGAACGACCCTGAAAATTCGCATATGAAACGCAAAATCTGATCGAAAAATGTTTTGAATCAGAAACTTGATCTAGGTTCGAGCCAAGTGAAGGACACACTCGACAACTCTTTTGATGTTCAGTAGTTTCGCTACTCACTTGTACTCGTTGACTTCGCTATCGTTGAAGCTGAGAAATGCGAGAAAAAGGCCGTCCGGCGAGAAGACGATGCTGCTCCGGCGGCTCTCCAGCTCGGGGACGTTCTCGTAGGTCCAGTCGGGCACGCCGTTGTAGAAGACGCCCGCGTCGCCCGTTTGGGTGATGCGGCAGACGAGCTCGCCCTGCACCTTGGGCTTGTAGTAGATGTCGTTGTGGTGCACAAACGCGATCGCCTGGTTAAGCGAATAGGGCGCCTTGGCGCCACCATTCCCATTCACCTGCCCGCTGCCGTTGGCCGAGCTGCCGCCGCTTGTCGGTGTCGGTTTGCCCGAGCCGCCCGCCGCGGCACCGGCCAGACTATTTAAAATGATGCTGCCGTTGGGCAGCGGTGACATTGTGGTTGTTGTTGTTGTTGCTGCTGCTGCTGCTGCTGCGGATGCTGCTGCTGGCGGAGGAGGATTGATGGGCGCCCAGACCACGTGCTGCAGACGCGGCGCCTCGGCAATGTTCTCCGTTGGTCCCAAGGGAAATGTGTTGGCCGTTTGCACCTCATAGACGTGGTGTCTACAGAAACCCAAAAGCAAAAACAAAAAAAAACAATCACTAATCGGCTGCCACTCGGAAAATAGTTCGTACATACCTCGAACCTTCCCCATTGCTGTCTGATTGCAGCAAAACATATTTTTGATCCGGCGCCACCAGAAACGATTCTGCGTTTAGCTGGCGCTGTAATTCAGAGAAAGAGCGAAAAAGAGAGAGAGAGAGAGAGAGAGAGAAAGGGAAGAGAGTTGGAGTTGAGTTAAGTCTTTGAGGCATTTGCAGCGGCTACTCACAAATGTGGAGTTGGTCATAAGAATCCGCGTGGTGTAATCCGTCATGTTGAGTATGGATAATCCACCCGTCGGATCGCGATAAACTAATTCGTGATCTGTAAGAACAACGACAATTATAATTATGTAACGATGCAAGTAAGTAAGTCGGTTACACCCGACTGCGCAGTTTAAGGAAATTATTTTCGAAGATTGATGTAGATAGCTTCAAAATATATATAGATTTAATTGATTTGCCACGCCCCCAGAGGGCGTAACCCAAAAACCTTAACATTGCATTTAACGCGGATATACAGGATTATATATTCCATGTTTCAAGGATCTGTGCACTATATAACCAAAATTAATTGTGTTTCGATTGTTACTAAAGAATGTTATTAAACATAAAAGGAGAAACAAAATTTAATTTTTTCGAATAATCGTTCCTATGGCAGCATATAGTGGTCCGATTTGACTATATACTCTGTTTACAGTGTAATTAACATTAATAATCTCGAAACTTTTTAATTATTGTAACTTTCGCTGTTGCTTAAACTAATATGGTTCAATATTCCCTTTTACAGAGTATGAAGGGTAGATCTCTTATGCATGTATTCAAAAAAAGGATACAAACCATTGCTCCAAGTGCCGTTAAACGGTTTCCACTGCAAACTCTTGCTGAGGATGTCGCTGGGCAGCATTCGACGGCCGCGGATCCGCAGACCCTCATCCTCCGGTGAGAGCAGAAATATGGAAAAGATGATCAAGCTGAAGACGGCGGCGATGACGAGAAGGGCTATAAAGATGCCACGCCAATTGCGACGCTCCGGCGAGATGGCCACCAGTTCCTGCAAGTACAATAAAAAACCATTTCATTAAGTTTTAATATAATTTTTAATTTTCAATGTAATCTGATGTTTTTTGTTTTTATTGAAATTCATTTGGGAAAACAATTTTTATTTTGATTACAAAAATATTCATCTTAAAACATTTTCTTAAACCTTTTTTCGCATGATTGAAAATTTAATTAAATTGTAATATCATTTTTTATATTCTATTTTGATTGAAATTCATTCGAATAACAATTCTTATCTTGATTATGGAACCAGAAATATTAAGCAAAATTTTCAATTTTATTTTGTTGAATTTTATTTTATTTTACTTCAACATTTTTGTCTGATTAAAGAAGTATTTTTTTGTGTCGTGAAAGTGATTACTGCAAAAAGTGCTTTTTGCTCCGCGTGCTAATGGATTATTGATATTGATGTGGGCGTGTTTCTGGTTTTCAGTGGGTGTGTTTCCACTCAGACTTTCACAGCTTACGTAAATTCTAATTTGGAAACTTTTCCCTTTTTCTTGCTGCACCTTGTTTTAAGTAGTTATTAAGCTAAAAACATTTGCTTCTTATTCTAATTAGACAAATTGAAGTGCTTGGATCCAAGGTGAAATCGTTAAATTTCACCTTTTTTATTTCACTTTTTACTAAAGAGAAAGTTGTATTCAATACAGAGCATAAAATAAATACATTTAAGCCAATTGTGCTTGCATTGTTTG
This sequence comes from Drosophila paramelanica, assembly GCA_035043915.1. Classification (NCBI taxonomy): domain Eukaryota; kingdom Metazoa; phylum Arthropoda; class Insecta; order Diptera; family Drosophilidae; genus Drosophila; species Drosophila paramelanica. Next base: position 1,293,348 of record JAWNMO010000559.1, on the reverse strand, counting down.
TGAAATTCAATACTGTATATTGAGTATTTCTTGATCAAGCACTTGTACACTCAGAGAAAAGGTGCAGGACTTGTCAAAATTGTTAGTATAATAATATATAAGAAATATATAATATATCTTAAAGACTTTTTAATGTAGAATAAAGTCAGAATTTTTTATGACATTTTTCAGACTTTCTGCTGGCTTTCGAACCTCGTTTTTTTTCTGAGTGTATTCTGAAATATTTTTTTATTGAACTTTTAAATATTGCTTCTGTGTCTCGCGCTTCCTGTTTACATCCTGTTTGACATTACATTTGTGAGTTTCCTGTAGTTCGACAATTTTATTTATGATTGATTGCCGCAAAATAACTGAGAAACTAAGGGCAAAAAAAATTAATAACAATGATGTTTATTTATTTTTGTTTATATTTTTATGCTCGTTAACGAAGGGAAAAGAGCATATTGGTTTCGTTTATTCTATAAAATCGGTTTATCATCCTCAGTTTGGAAATGTTGCAAACATATATTCATATGCAATATTTTTCGAAAACAACTGTTATTGTTGTATTTAAATTTGTTTTATTTGTTATTTGCCTTTTTAACGTTTTAATGCATTTATGTTTGTCTATTGATTTCCACAATGTAGCAGAGAAGCGGGTAAATTGGGCCAAGCGCAAAAGTGCATGGCTAAAATAAAATTGCCAATCAAATTGGAGCCGGGCATGGCTGGCAAACGGGGGCTGGCGAAGAGGGTGGGCTTAGAAATCGCCGAAAATATGTGTGGCAAGTGCTTTTAGAGCAATCGTGTGCAAATACAAAATGGTGGATGGATGGATGTATGTGTGTGGGTGTGTGTGTGTGTGGCATGCCAGGGCAAAAGTCCTTGATGCGTCCTTAATTGACAAGTGAATGCCAATGAAATTAAGGCTTAAATTTGCACACACACCCCACAACAACAACAACAACAAAAACAACAACTACACAACTGTTTTTCAACTATTTTAATGCACATTGCATGTGGTTGGCAGAAGACTGACATATCAGAGACGAAAACTTTCTCAACAGTTCTGGCAATTTACATGCATATTTGGTAACGAGACCCAACTGCCACTTGGCCATTTTCCGACAGCTGCGGCTGTGCCGCGCCCACTTCCTGATGAAAATTCAACAGCATTTTCCATTCGGCATACAACAAATTCTTTATTTATATATATATATTTTTTTTTTTTGCTTGTTTTGTTTATGTTTTGTAAAATGAATGAAACATTTATGCGCACTTTCATGTCCGACAAGTGTGGACGCCCTTTATACACCTACATACATACATATGTATATAGGGTAATCGGATTTGTGCGGTGCACAAAAGTAATGTGTAAAGTGCTAATTGAAATTATTTACTCGTTCCTTTTGCCCAGCACTGACAGAACGCGGCGCAATTGCCTCGGGCCATTTGGCTTGCACGAAATTCAATTATCATAACGCCAAAAACAAACAGCTAAAAATGGCACAAGGCGAAAGTGCTTAACTAGAAGATACTCTGTACATGCCGATAAAGTATTTATATAAATAATACGAGGTAACAGCTAAATTATATACTTCAACAAACACACTTTCTTTTATACATATTGGGCCCCATATAAGGAAAAACCACATTATACATTTGTATATGGCGGAAGTTTTTTTTTATTAATTTTTAAAAACTAGTATTTTTTTGATCAGTACTCAACAAATACACAACCAATCTTGAAAAAACTTAGCAATTTTTGAAAGCTTATAAATATATGTACATATATATAAATCAGTCATCTACACTTTTTCATTTAAATAATTAGTTTCGAAATTATATATTTTTAAATTAAGGAAGTTATGATTTTTTGTGCTGTATTTTTTACGATATTTTCACTTTAAAATTCGGGGAAATGTCGAAAAAAAAGTTTAGTTTTGTTATCTACTGTAAAGTATGCAGCCATAAAGGTACTTTGATTATAGCTTAAACAAAATCAGATTTCGGGTGTATCCGACTGTACAATACTCGTTCTCAGCATAACAAAAACTTTGTTATTTGTTATTTTTTTAAACTTAAAAATGTTCTGAAAATTCTCTTTTTGATCTTGAGAAGAGTTCATCCAAACACTATATACCAATGTTGGTGACTAAATCGAAAATTGCGGGATATACGCAGTTCATATGCAAGATAAATAGATTTGGTTTGAATAGATTTCACAGGTTCTTAGTGGGTGTGTCCATTTCGACCCGTATAGTATATATAGTATATATATTATATATATATGTGTATAGACATAAAAGTTCTCAAGTTTGAAAAAAAATATCAGAAAATTGCGTGCAGACGAATGGACAATGCACAAGTCTAATATACTCATTTCAATAAGAAAAGGAGTATAAAAACCGCCGGCAGCGTTTCAGTTTTGGCTTTATTTCGCTTTTGTTGAATATTGCTATAATAATTGCTTATTCAAGCGGGACTCATTTCCGACAGCACGTTTTTCCAGTCTCCGACGGAAATGCCGCAAAAGCGGAAGATACAAAAGCGATAAATCGATTTTGCTTTTGTTATGCACTATTTACTGGTTAATCAGCAAAGTTATCGTTATCGTTATAGATATGGATATATAGATATAACTATAGATATAGATATAGATATAGATGTAGATGTAGATATAGATATAGATATAGATATATAGATATAGATATAGATATAGATATAGATAAAGGTATAGATATAGATATAGATGTAGATATGTAGAAAGATATAGATGCTGCAATTTGATGTTACATTTACAACTTCTGAAGAGTTCAGGGCACACTTTATGATTAAATATTCAAGTTTTTATGTAGTTCCACAATGCCCTTACATATTTTTTACTGCTGCCTTTGCACGTTGCACAATTGCATTTGATGTACGAGTTGCATGCCCCAAATAGCGTTGTAAATTTTGCGATTTTGTACTTAAATTTTTTAGGACCTAAGCACATAAATTTTTTACTACCCCTATAATCCTTAAAACAGTTTACAAGAATGCTTTTCTTTGGTCGCATTCAAAACATTTCCCAAAACTGTTAAATATTGAATTTATTTCACTCCGGAAAAAAGTGCCATTAAAAATGCTTTTTAACAATTCATTAAAGAAGCCGTTTTTCTTAAAGAGCTACTTAAAATTCATTGCAACTGAAAGATTTCCAATAATTTATTATTTGTATTCTTTATGTTTCCAAAGGAACGTATATATATATATATATATTGCAAGTTAAATCGGTTGACCTACTAAAAGAAATTTCTCTTGTTTAAATGAATTCTTAAAGTTGGCACAACGCTTCGTCCAGCTCGTTATCAAGGATATTTATACCGTTAGCTGCTGTTATAAGCTGGCATAAAGTGCTCGCAACTGCCACTTAATCAATGGGAAAAGGACATGTCTGCTCTGTCTAATCGACTGTCGGGCCAAGTTGGCAACCACCTGGATAAATACTCGTAACAAAGCTCATGACCAAGCTCGTTTGCCTTTGGATAAATATGTCATGGTTACTCGGAGCGGCTCCTTGGGCCACTTCACCTGGCCCGGCCCTTGCACGCATCAACTATTCATGTGTTTCTCTAAAGTGGCCAGAAGCTCGTGTAAGCGGTCACAAAGGATTTTTATGCGTTTCCCGTGCAGGCAACCGCACAGGAGCCCTGATTGCATTTTACGGCTGTCTGCGGCTTTGCATGCTGCTGACCGCTCCGGGTCCATGTGCGCCCTTCCATATGGTATCTTGCGGCTGCACTGAGCGAAATTCTTATATAGCCAGTGCTACGAAAACACATTTTCACTCTCACAGATTTCCCAGTTTTAAAGGAAAAAAACTAAGTAAAATAGTAACAAGTAGTTTTTAAATATAAATTGTGATAAAAAAAACTTTGCTGAAATAAAATATGCAAATATAAACAGGAAAGTAAAATAAATTTTAACTGAGCCGAACGGGTTCAAACACGGAAAGGAAATAAACCTAAAAGCAATTCATGTATGAAAATAAAAAAAAAACTTATTAGAACGTTGTAGTCGGGTTCGCTCAATGTCAAAATTGTTATTGTTATTATGGAAAATTTAGAAAGTTGAAATTTTTACCGATAATTAAAGAAAGTAATCTATATTAAATTTAGCGCACTTTAACATAATCTGCACAAACCTAATAAAACACACAAATATAAATATTTAGTTATAAAATATAAAAATAAAATCCATATAATTTGAGAAGTGGACCCAAAACCGAAATTTCAATACCTTGTGATCTAAAAAATATATGTTATTATTTTAAAGTAAATCCGAAAGCAAACCAGCAAACCTTTTTGTTTAAAAGAATGTTTCTTAAATTAAAAATATATTTAAAACAAAAAATATCTGGTATTATTTAAAACTTAATTTAAAGGCGTAGAAAGGCGCACACATAGTTGCGCAACTACTTTCATTAAAAATAGCACGCTAAACGGCTTTATATAATACCTTTTGCAGCTTCTTTGAATTGCATTCCAGGTTGAGTCTACTTGGGTGAAGTTTTTCGTTTAAGTTTTACTTTTGCTGGTTGGTGGTCGTGAGTGGACATTGTGTGCAGTGTTGGAAAGTGCGCACAAGAATGTCGAGAGCTGAGCCCCCTGGCATATATGTATGTAATAATCGCAAATAGTTGGCAGCAGGCAGCCGGCAGCACAAAAGCAAAGGACCTTCGGCATCAGCAGCTTCAGATCAAAAATCTGAACATTAAATGCATGTCCTGAAGGGTGCTTGGGTCCTTTTGGTAGGGGCAAGGCTCTTGTGCAGACAATGTAGCTGCTTTCACGGTTCGCGGCATTTTGTTTTACTGTGCCATAAACAATTTTAGCCACAAACACACACACCCACACACACACACACACACAGACTTGCGCACAAGAATATCGTACTTGAAAACAATTGAGAAACTGGCAAACACAAATGTTGCATTTAGTCTTTAATTCTCAAGTCGTGGGTTGAGCATTTAATTGGATTTCGCCCCATTCCCATCTAGCAACAATGCTTCCGGCTGTCGCTGTTTCCTACGTCTCTGGCTCAGTCCCTCTGCCCCGCCCACCGCCTCTGGCACTGTTTGCCGCTCGCTGCTGACTGCGAGCGTGCGATAAGTTTACCCACATTTCAATTGTCCACACAGAAGCTCATATCGTGCCAGCCCAGTCACAAAAGATACTACAGCTTATTTTAAACCGCAACTCAATTGAGTTGGGCGTCGTTTCTGTGAAAATCACAAAAAAAAACAATTAAAGCTGCACAACTGTTTGTTTTCCTTTAAGGAAACCCACTAAATATCCATTTACCCAGGCCAAACTTAAGTTAGCTAAGAGTATAAATCTTGAAATGCATTATTATACAACCTATAACTGTCAAAACTAAACCGATATTCATGTTTTGTGCTCTATATTGATTCTGTAATTAAAATGTATGCAGTTTTGAAAATTTATTTTGATTTTTTGGCACAAAAATCATTTACCTCATTTTCAAAAATTTTATTTTTCCAAATTTAAAAATGCGAATTTATGTTTTTTATTGATTTTGCTGGTTACAATTAGCATTAAAAACAACATTTAGAGTGATTTTGAGAGGGTCAAATTTTTGGTCAAAAATCATGCCAAAATCGACAAAAATTTTGACTTGTAAAGTGTCAGATTCCATAGCTCCCATATATCAAACCCCCATAACTTTGTCAAAAGTGAACCGATTTTCACGTTTGATGGCATTTTGATCATGATTTGTCCTCTATATTGACTCCACATTCAAAATATATTCATTTTCGAAAATAAAATTTTTTTGAATTTTTTGGTCAAAAAGCATGTACTCCCCCCTTGTGAATTTTGGAAAAAAATATTTTTTCAAAATTTAGAATTGCGAATTTATAGTTTTAATCGATTTTATTTGTCACAATTAGCATAAAAAACAACATTGAAAGGTGATTTTGGGGGGGTCAAATTTTTGGTCAAAAATCATGCCAAAATCGACAAAAATTTTGACATGTAAAGTTGTCAGATTCCATAGCTCCCATATATCAAACCCCCATAACTTTGTCAAAAGTGAACCGATTTTCACGTTTGATGGCATTTTGATCATGATTTGTCCTATATATTGACTCCACATTCAAAATATATTCATTTTCGAAAATACAATTTTTTTGAATTTTTTGGTCAAAAAAGCATGTACTCCCCCTTGTGAATTTCGGAAAAAAATATTTTTTCAAAATTTAGAATTGCGAATTTATAGTTTTAATCGATTTTATTTGTCACAATTAGCATAAAAAACAACATTAAAGGTGATTTTGGGGGGGTCAAATTTTTGGTCAAAAATCATGCCAAAATCGACAAAAATTTTGACATGTAAAGTTGTCAGATTCCATAACTCCCATATATCAAACCCCCATAACTTTGTCAAAAGTGAACCGATTTTCACGTTTGATGGCATTTTGATCATGATTTGTCCTATATATTGACTCCACATTCAAAATATATTCATTTTCGAAAATAAAATTTTTTTGAATTTTTTGGTCAAAAAAGCATGTACTCCCCCCTTGTGAATTTTGGAAAAAAATATTTTTTCAAAATTTAGAATTGCGAATTTATAGTTTTAATCGATTTTATTTGTCACAATTAGCATAAAAAACAACATTAAAAGTGATTTTGGGGGGGTCAAATTTTTGGTCAAAAATCATGCCAAAATCGACAAAAATTTTGACATGTAAAGTTGTCAGATTCCATAGCTCCCATATATCAAACCCCCATAACTTTGTCAAAAGTGAACCGATTTTCACGTTTGATGGCATTTTGATCATGATTTGTCCTATATATTGACTCCACATTCAAAATATATTCATTTTCGAAAATACAATTTTTTTGAATTTTTTGGTCAAAAAGCATGTACTCCCCCCTTGTGAATTTTGGAAAAAAATATTTTTTCAAAATTTAGAATTGCGAATTTATAGTTTTAATCGATTTTATTTGTCACAATTAGCATAAAAAACAACATTAAAAGTGATTTTGGGGGGGTCAAATTTTTGGTCAAAAATCATGCCAAAATCGACAAAAATTTTGACATGTAAAGTTGTCAGATTCCATAGCTCCCATATATCAAACCCCATAACTTTGTCAAAAGTGAACCGATTTTCACGTTTGATGGCATTTTGATCATGATTTGTCCTATATATTGACTCCACATTCAAAATATATTCATTTTCGAAAATAAAATTTTTTTGAATTTTTTGGTCAAAAAAGCATGTACTCCCCCCTTGTGAATTTTGGAAAAAAATATTTTTTCAAAATTTAGAATTGCGAATTTATAGTTTTAATCGATTTTATTTGTCACAATTAGCATAAAAAACAACATTGAAAGTGATTTTGGGGGGGTCAAATTTTTGGTCAAAAATCATGCCAAAATCGACAAAAATTTTGACATGTAAAGTTGTCAGATTCCATAGCTCCCATATATCAAACCCCCATAACTTTGTCAAAAGTGAACCGATTTTCACGTTTGATGGCATTTTGATCATGATTTGTCCTATATATTGACTCCACATTCAAAATATATTCATTTTCGAAAATAAAATTTTTTTGAATTTTTTGGTCAAAAAAGCATGTACTCCCCCCTTGTGAATTTTGGAAAAAAATATTTTTTCAAAATTTAGAATTGCGAATTTATAGTTTTAATCGATTTTATTTGTCATAATTAGCATAAAAAACAACATTGAAAGTGATTTTGGGGGGGTCAAATTTTTGGTCAAAAATCATGCCAAAATCGACAAAAATTTTGACATGTAAAGTTGTCAGATTCCATAGCTCCCATATATCAAACCCCATAACTTTGTCAAAAGTGAACCGATTTTCACGTTTGATGGCATTTTGATCATGATTTGTCCTATATATTGACTCCACATTCAAAATATATTCATTTTCGAAAATAAAATTTTTTTGAATTTTTTGGTCAAAAAAGCATGTACTCCCCCCTTGTGAATTTTGGAAAAAAATATTTTTTCAAAATTTAGAATTGCGAATTTATAGTTTTAATCGATTTTATTTGTCACAATTAGCATAAAAAACAACATTAAAAGTGATTTTGGGGGGGTCAAATTTTTGGTCAAAAATCATGCCAAAATCGACAAAAATTTTGACATGTAAAGTTGTCAGATTCCATAACTCCCATATATCAAACCCCCATAACTTTGTCAAAAGTGAACCGATTTTCACGTTTGATGGCATTTTGATCATGATTTGTCCTATATATTGACTCCACATTCAAAATATATTCATTTTCGAAAATAAAATTTTTTTGAATTTTTTGGTCAAAAAGCATGTACTCCCCCTTGTGAATTTTGGAAAAAAATATTTTTTCAAAATTTAGAATTGCGAATTTATAGTTTTAATCGATTTTATTTGTCACAATTAGCATAAAAAACAACATTAAAAGTGATTTTGGGGGGGTCAAATTTTTGGTCAAAAATCATGCCAAAATCGACAAAAATTTTGACATGTAAAGTTGTCAGATTCCATAACTCCCATATATCAAACCCCCATAACTTTGTCAAAAGTGAACCGATTTTCACGTTTGATGGCATTTTGATCATGATTTGTCCTCTATATTGACTCCACATTCAAAATATATTCATTTTCGAAAATAAAATTTTTTTGAATTTTTTGGTCAAAAAAGCATGTACTCCCCCCTTGTGAATTTTGGAAAAAAATATTTTTTCAAAATTTAGAATTGCGAATTTATAGTTTTAATCGATTTTATTTGTCACAATTAGCATAAAAAACAACATTAAAAGTGATTTTGGGGGGGTCAAATTTTTGGTCAAAAATCATGCCAAAATCGACAAAAATTTTGACATGTAAAGTTGTCAGATTCCATAACTCCCATATATCAAACCCCCATAACTTTGTCAAAAGTGAACCGATTTTCACGTTTGATGGCATTTTGATCATGATTTGTCCTATATATTGACTCCACATTCAAAATATATTCATTTTCGAAAATAAAATTTTTTTTGAATTTTTTGGTCAAAAAAGCATCTTTATAAATTTTAGAGTTTTACTTTCTGGAATATTATTTCCATTTTGAGTTAGTTAATTAAATAACTTAATGTTTTGTTATAAAATTATTTTTAAGCTTATGAAGAATTAAAGCATTTAATGTATTGTCTGCTTTTATATAGGTTAATGTTTGATGTAAAAATTTAGTAATTTTCGTATAGATATCTTTTATACAAAAACTTGGTTTTTCTCTATTATAGCTATATACGTATATAGGTAAATATTTGTGGGTGAATGTGAAAGTAAATATAACGGACAATTTGGACATTTCAAGGCGAGTGCAATTGCCAAGAGAACGGTTACATGCTTAATTGTTTTTGTTTGTTCGTTACATTTAATTGCTGGATTCCCCATTTGCCGGCAAGCCCAAAACAGAAAATGAACCGTTTATTGCAAAAGGAGCATCGAGTTGCAGTTGGGGGCGCAAGTTGGAATGGTTTCGACATGCAATTGATGTAATAAAATACTTTTTCCAACTCAATGGGAATGCAAATGCCATTGCGGTTTACATCGATCGATTTACAACAAGAAGCACAAAAGGAAAGTGAAAGCAGGAGATGAAAAAGAAGAGGTGCAGCTCTGGCAATGCCATTATTAAGAACTTCAGGAACAGCAGCAGCGCGCATCGACTGCAAAACGTGCATTTAATGAGCTGTAAACGCATTCACAAAGCTCTGCACTTGCCGGCTGGCACCTGGCCCACAAAACCTGGCCAACAACAATGGCCACAACAGCAGCAAGCTGCGCAAACTTCAACCGCAAATTGCCTCCATTACGTATATAAATTATGCGTACATTTTTCGCAGGTTTTTGTTGTTTTTTTTTACTGTCAATGTTTTTTTTCGTTTTGGCCCCGACAATTGTCGCACCTTTTTATTGGGCGACTCGCATTAATGGCTAATGAAGGCAGTGGCAGCAGCGGCAGTCACAATGGTCACAATAAGTGGACAGCAACAACAATGTCACACAATTCACAATTGTTGCCACTAAGCGCTGGCTTTTTACAGTGTATGTATATGTGTGTGTGTGTGTGTTTATGTGTGTGAGATTTATGATGTGTCCGCTTCAGGAAAAGTTTTTGGCCATGTTCTGCGTGTCTGCAGCTCACAATTTTGTTGGCAATGGGCAAACACATTTGCTCGCACAAATGCAGACTCAGTTACAGATACACACACACAGATACACACACATATACAAGGACAGGCTCAGCCATAGCAATTAATTTCGTTTTATTTTTGGGGCCATAATTTCTAGGAAAGGGCCAAGCCCCAGTCAATTGCCGTATTGCCTTTGATATATACACCCACACACATACATACATATATATGTATGTATGTATATATCACATAAAGATATATAATTGGTATTGCCGTCAAGTTTAATGAAATATTGTCAATTTGCAGAGAACAGCAAGTAACGGTAGCCATTGGCATCTTTAAATTCCATACACAAGATTTTGTACATTTTAATCGAGTTTTCAACGTAAATTCAGTAATTGTCCAAAGAAGTGTGTAAATATATTTTACAGAAATGCAGGATACACATATTTGTGATTGTTTAATAAATTGATATTTCTGTTGTGTTTTCCAGGTAATTAATTTACATAAATTCATTGTTTGCCATTTAAGATAACAGTAAATGGATGAGGGGAAAAGAATAAATTTGTCCCTATGCTAAATTATTTATCATCAGCAGAGTCCGGGCTCAATCCAGAATTAAATAGCATTACCGTTGGAATCTGCCGAGTTTGAAGCTAATGCAGAGTAATAATATAATCATTTAGACAGCAGAGAAACAGGAGAAAAGGAAAGGTGGGAGTTAGAGAGAGAGAGAGAGAGAGAGAGAGAGAGATGAAGAAAATATGAGAAAACAGAGAGATAGAGAATAAAGAGAAGAGAGAGTTAGAAAGATAGATAGATAAGATAAATAAGATATGATAGATAAGAGACAGAGAGAGAGTGGAAGTGAAAGATAGAGAATAAGAGAGAAAGCGAGAGAGAAAAAAACAATCGAGAAAGATAATGAAAGAGACGGAGAGCGAGAGAATATTAGAAAGAGAGAGGAAGGAAAGAGAGAGAGAGAGAGAGAGAGAGAGAGAGAAAGACAGAATAAGAGTAAGAATAAGAGAAGAGTGAGCGCCACTTACTTATAAAAACAAACACCATATTTTAAATATAGCTTTTAAATAACATACACAAAACAACACTGAAAATACCAAAGTCTGAAGGCATTACTTGAAATCATGAGAATCGCATAGAGCGGCTGCATTAAGATTATGAACTTTACGTTTAAATCACTGCTGTTAACAGGGATGCGGATGAAGACTTATATATACAAATCAATTTCAGACAGACAAGGCTTCGAACTAATATACTCTACTGTACATTGTAAACAGAGCATAAGAAAAATCAATCAATCACTAAACTCATTTTGGGTTATTCGTTCTAAACAATAAGATTGAAAATGTTATAAAATTAATGTTAAATTATTTATCTAAATGCCTTTCGGATGCGACGTGTTGTCAGTATTTGGTGTGGAAATAAATACGATTTGGATTCTGGATAAAACGCTTACGAGGATATCATTTCAAATTCACAAATGTTTCAATAACGAATGTGGTCAGTGCCAGGACAAACATGAGCATGAACGTGTGTGGGTCAAACGGAGCAAACAGATGACAAAGGTCAACAGCAAATAGCCTCCAAGCGGCTTTTGCAGCCGAATCATTTGAAATATTAATAAGCTGGCGGTGCGTATGAGAGAGAGGGAGAGTGAGAGAGAGTGAGAGAGAGGGAGTGAGAGAGGCAATAAAGTTTGTACATGCACACACAAGCATGTCATTATTATGGACTTTGGTCCCAGATCATTTATAAAGCGACCACACCTAACCCAACCGCCGACCGCGCGACCGCTGACCTCCGGACCTGCCCCAAAGTGCGCGCCACATGTGCGTGCTGGCGCAAGGCAATTATTAATGAACGGATCTGAGCCTCAAACTTCAAAGCAACCGGCATTTGGTCAAATACGTGAGTCAGCTTAGCGGGCGACAACTGTGACCCGCAGCGAACGCAACTATTGCAGTTTTGCCATCGACTTTGGCCTTATCGTTGCTTCGTTTCGTTTGCGTGTGCAAATTGATTGCCTACTTTTATGAACTTATTTGTTTCTTGGCCAGCTTCTTATCAGCTTTCTTCGTTGGCCACAACTACGAAAAAACTTTTTGTAGGTGCAACGGCAACCGTCGCTCAACGGTAATTTAATGCCACCTTTAGACATTGATAATTTTGCAGTTACATAATCCTGCACTCAGAGAAAAAATAGTTTTTAAAAAAATAAATAAACATTTATTTTTGAAAGTTATACTTTTTGACAGTTTGAAAACGAGTTTATGCAAATTTTGATAATTAAAAATATAAAATACCTTTGAATGAATACAAATCTTGTCTTAAATCTGAAAAATATTATTACACAGTTTTTAACTGATATTCATAATCCAAAAACAATACGCAATATTTTTAATATAACTATAAATAATATTTTATATAAATATTTTATTATAATCGAAATTTAGTTCCATTTATATATTTTTTGAAATTTTTACTAATATTTAATCTCGGTGTAAATGTGTTGTCGAGGGTGCTAAATGCCATCATAGTTATCTAATGGCTTAAAATCCAGTTGGGCAAAGTTTAACAGAATGCACCCCCAAATTTTCGGCTGGTCTTATCTCCGGTATTGTGGGCGGGCCGGATGATGGGGGGCGTGTGCTTGGGCATGGGTGACTTTTGTCATTAGCATGGATGGGCTCAAGGTCGCTGTGGTTGTGGGTGGGTGGCCACTGTAGAGGGAGGCGGCACAAATTGCGATTCAACGCATAATTATGATAATTAAAAGGAAATCAGTGCAGTGCCGGGAGTGTCCCGGCTGCGCTTCCTGCGCCCAACAACTTTTCAAAAAAAAGAAGAAAAATGTTGAATTTCAGCAAGAAGTCAGAAATGAGTTTGAAACATTTTTCACGCGACACTGACGAGAATGATGACAGACATTGCCATGGGGCGGTGGGAACGGAACAGGGTATGACATTGGCGACAAAAATGCGATACGCGAAGGAAGTTGAAGCATTTCGAAATTACCTTTGGCTGACAAATTAAATTTAATTTCAACATAAAAAAGAATTATGAGACTCGTAAAACATTTTGGCAGGACTGCTCAATTATTTGCCGCTCGCTGAGTTGGCTCTATAAATTTTATTTGTATTTTATTTATTTATTTATATTTATATCTGCTCGCTTGCCAGCCAAACAACTTTTCAAAGGTAATAAAATGCGGGGCCCCAGCGGCTGGGGGCCTTATTTATGGCCCAAAGATTTGCAGCGAACTTTTGCGACTCCGTCGCCGTCTCCATCTTCGCCTCCATCTGCCAAACCGGCAACGTGTCGAGGCGGACAGCCTGTTCTTGATAGCGGAGCCCGGGGCTCTAGACCGTCAGGGTGTCAGCCAAGCCGGTCGAAGCCCGGGCGATGGGCAATCGATATGGCAAATGGAGTTTATTTATGGCACGTTAATAATGAAATGCCAATCGAAAGTTGTTACGCCTACAGCCAGTTTATAATTTGCATTTATAAACTGAAAATCTGCGCAATCTGTGCGCGCTAACAACTAATACCCTGTACTGGCCACAACATACAACCAGCCAGGCTCGACTAGCTGTGTCCAAGCTATCCAAGATGAAGGCTCTTTTAAAGGCCCAAGCAACTTCTCATTTTACATAACATGTTTTGTTTTAATACTATTATAAATATTATATGATGAATTTATTTTGTTTTACTTATCACAAATTATAAATTTTTGAATGGTATTTTTCTATATATATTATATATTGTATCTCCTGTCTAATATGGTTGCCTTTTTTTATACCCTGAACCCATTGAAAATGGGTAAAAAAGGGTATAATGGTTTTTGTGCAAATGTATGTAACAGGCAGAAGGAAGCATCTCCGACCCCATAAAGTATATATATTCTTGATCAGCATCACTAGCCGAGTCGATTTAGCCATGTCCGTCTGTCTGTCTGTCCGTCTGTCCGTCTGTCCGTCTGTCCGTCTGTCTGTATGAACGCGTCGATTTCAGAGACTACAAAAAAAGCTAGAAAGCTGATCTTGGTCTCATTCGGTTCGTATATTTCATACGCAGATCAAGTTTATTTCAAAACATCGATAACTCCTTCCGTTTTCTTATTATCGATAATTATCGCTTTTTGACTCGGTTTTTTAAGCATAACTCCCAAACTATAAAAGCTAGAGCCACCAAATTTATTTTTTTATGTTCGCGTAAAACATACGAAGAATTTAAGCCCTTCAGGTTTTGGATACCTCCCCCCAATCGCCCCCAATATCGATAAAACCAAAAAAACACAAATCAAATACTACACACGTGCAAATTGGTTTGTACATACATATCGGTGATCTGAATAAGTCCTGAAAATTTCATAACGATCGTACATTTAGCTTACGAGCAAATCAAGAATCTATTTTCAGTAGTGGGGGCAAAGCGCAGCTGCTTGGCAATTTCTGTGTACATGTGCACGCATACATATGCACGTCCAGAAAGTCTTGCGTTTTCCTAGGAATTTTTTTAGGCAACGGTTAAATTGAATTTTAACACAACGAAGTGAAGTAAGAGCGTGGTCCAGTGGGTAAGAGTTGTGCCTCGTAACGCGGCGGTCCGGGTTCGAATTCAGCGATGGTATGGTAGAGCAATGATGAATTGTTTTATTTTTTTATTTATTTATAATTATTATTTTTATTAATTTGTATCGTTTTAATGACAACTGCAAAATTTTCGTTTTCCTCGACTTTTTGCGATGGTTAAGTAATGTTATATCGTTCGCGAAAAATGTGGTAGTGTGGTGCAGTTGGTAAGAGTCGTGCATCTTAAGACGGGGAGACCGAGTTCAAGCCCCGGCTGCGGAACATTTTTTTTCCGTTGGTAATTGTTTTTTTTTTTTATTATTATTTTTAATAGGATCCATACTCATCAACTGCCGAGAGTGTGTGTGTATGTGTTCATTTCTGGGTTCAGGGTATCTACTAGTCGGGCGGTCCCGACTAGAGCAATCTCACTTGTTAATTACTAAAATTCTGTTCAGACGAAAAATAACGTTTCTAATAAAAATTTTTAATATAGTATTTTGTTTTTTAGATCTACTATTTTTCTATATATTGTTTAGCATTTAAAAACTTAAATAGTGCTGGGTATTTGAATAGTGTTGTATGCCCCTTGAGCGCCAATCTGAGCTCGCTTTATTTATGAATTTTGCAAATGAGCTGCGACAACATAAAATGAGCAACAGAGCCCAAAGACAAAGGCAAAGACAAAGACAAAAATGTTACCCTATTTGTAATTTTATGCGTTGCTATAGTTAAGTTTGTGTGTGTGTAGGGGGAGGGGGTACAGTTTAGTAGAGGGGTCAGGGATTGGTGCTCAAAGCTGGGTTGAAGTATGCTTTCTCGTTTGTTAGAAATTTTGTGGCACTTGTTTATCTACAGCGCACAAAAGCAATTAAATGAGCCTAGAAAAAGGAATTCATCTAATCCTTTTGTGCACCGCCTCAGTCAGGCAACACAGCCAGGCAACAACATTTGCATACTTAATTAACTTGTCCCAAAACTGGCGTTTTGAGCCAACCAAAGACAAGACCGCCGCCCAATATGCATAACAGATACTCGAATACGATGATAAAGATGCCATTCAAGGCGAGTCAAAAAGGAAATACGACAAATGGTTGCATTAATACGAACTCGACTGATTTCTATTACTATTAATAATACGCCCTTGAAATCAAATAAAAACCAAAGATTTTATTTAATTTAACAAACAATTGAATCGAAAAAAATGTAATTTTATTAAGAACCTTATTCGACAGAAATGTTGACTTATTGATAAATTCAAAATGATTCGTATGAATTTGCAGGACATACTTAATTCAGTTATATTGACTTATTGTTAAATTAAAAACGATTCATGCGAATTTTCAGGGCATTTTTCTTTTTAAATTTATTATTATATATTTGTGAGGATTTCGAAGTTTCTTTCAAGTTCAAGTTTAGCAAAACATTCGAATACTTATAATATTAAATAAAATAATCGCAAAGTTTTTATAAAATTTACATGTACTTAAAAATACACTTAAGTTGGCCATAAATAAGCATTTCGTTTATCTAAACTAATCGCATTATTGTTGTCAAAATATTTCAAAGGCACTCTTAATAAGAAAAGAAACAGAGAAAAAGGGAGATATATATAAAAAAAAATAAAAGCAAATATTGAAAGCCATTTTGGCCACAAATTTATGCAAATTGCTTGAAATGGCCAAAAACAGAGAGAACAAAGGGCGCATTTTGTAGCGCATAATTATGTAATTACTAGAAACAACAAAGCTAAAATTTCGCCGCACTCACCTCATCCTTGGGCACCAGAGTCACCTTCTTAATGGTGGGTGCACTATTGTTAACCACAACTGTTTCGCGTTTTAACGATGGTCGCTTGAGCGCCGAATGCGGCTTTTGTATTTCAACCATAATCGTTGTTGTTCTTCTTCTTCTCCTGCTGCTGTTGACGTTATTTGTTAATGATGATGTAAGTGGATGATGATGATGTTGATAATGCTTGATTAGTTTGTGGCAAAAGTTGTTGCTCTCCGTTCCGTTCCGTTCCGTTCGTTGTTCACTTTTTAGCGCCACCGCTGCCAAGTCAAACGGCTCATTAATCACAAAATGGCGCCATTAAACACGCATTGCGAATTAACGGGAACTGTGGTAACTGTCAACTGTCCTTAACTGAATTAGATGTGCTGATGGGTCACAAAGATTCAGTCTTTATACAACGTTCACAACGTGAAAGGGGGTATATTTGTGTAAAATCTTACAGATTTCAAATTTTCAATAGACTCTTGTTAATATATATTAATATATATATTAAATCTAAGTTTAGATTAAGTTTTTTTTATAAAATTTATTTATTTATCTAAAATTCTAATTTTCCACAATTTTTGAATTATTTAAGTCTCTCTTTTGAGCTGCAAGTATTGCGCTGTCGGTTACACCCGATTGCAATGTTCTTAGTTGCGGTTTTTTTTTTTTGCTTTTAATGAGCTGTTTATGCAATGCATACGACGAGCATGTTTTCGCAATAAATTTCCCAATGAAATTTACATAATCGCACACAGAGTCGCCCCCCTCCGGACGCAGAATCATGCTCGAGTTAACGTTAACCTGGCTTCATGAATATGACAGCGACAATGACAGCGTTGCGCATCATTATGATGATGACGATGATGATGATGCTGCTGATGATGATTATGATGATGTTGGCTTTTGGCTTTTGGCTGGTTACTGATTCAATTTGCCGGCAAGTTTGGTACAGTGTTTGGCGCTGATAAACGACTTAGTCAAATGCCAAAATTGAATTAGGCAGCGTATGTGGCAAGCTGCAAGGTATTAGCATAAACAGAGTCAAGAACCGAGAGCCAAAAACCCAAGAACCAAAAACCAACAGTTGGCAGCTGGCAAAAGTTTCGCTGGATTAAGCACACACATACAGACACACACACACAGACACACGCATACAAACTCTAGTTTCCGTTAACCCGACTCGAATGTGCAGCAGAAACTTGACGCATTACAATTTGCATATTGTTCGGTCGAAAGTTTTCAACAAGATGGTTTTTGGGTGGTGCGGCTGTTCACATTAGCGTTATATAGCTGCGGCCTCAGCGCGCTGCCCACACATGGCCTATGCAAATGTTTGTCTCGCACAACAGTGCGTATGATTGATGTGCTCAAAAGGGCTGTGTAAGCGTTGTTGTTGTGGCTGCTGCCGCTGCTGCTTGCGGGTGCTTGTTTGCATAGGTCGAATCCAATACAAAAAAGTTTCTCTATTCTAAGCAAATGCTAAGCAAGGGGCCGATCTCTAGTGGACCTCGCCAATGATATAGTGTGATTGGAGACATGCATCAACTGCCAAATACATATGTACATATGTATATAAAAAAAGGCATTAAATAGAAAAAATAAATTCGTAGGCCACTTGTGTGTGTGTGTGTTTATAGAAAGCCATTTGATTGATAGCATCTCTCTGCACACGTATTTGTAACAAGTTATGACCCTCAAGGCATGTTTTTTCTTTCTCACTTTTTTGCCATTCATTTTTATCGGCGGTTTCATCAGCTTTTATCTAGCATACTTTTTTGGGCCATCGCTCAATTTGGAAAATAATCGAGTTTTCTTATTCAATTTTTCGAAATCATAGAGCAGAAAAATTTGATTTGTAATCAATTTATCTGTCTACATAAACCCAATAATGACTGATCAAAATTACGAATGTTATTTAGTGGAATTGTTGGAATCTAACGCAATTCTCTTTTGATAATTTTATTACTTAAGCAGCTCAGCTTTCGGGCTAAGCTTTATAATTGCTTTTGAACGATATCAAATTATAATTTAAGGGCACAAAATAAGTTTCAAAATATATAATTAAAGCGAGTAAATGGCTGAAACAGTAGCTATCGGATTTGATATGAACTTTAATTAATAAATGCAAGTAAATTTTTCATTCAGTTCCTATTTCTAATTCTGCGATGTGTTTTTGAAATATTTTTTTAAACAATAATTATTACATGTTTTAATAATATACACATAAATATGTAAACTAAACTTTATAAATAAAAGACACCAACAATTGTGTATTTATTATGCTGCTGTCTTAAAACAGTTTCCCGAGAAACATTTTCATTGTATTGCTGGGAAAATCTATACAAAAGAAAACAAAAACGAAATCGTGGCCCAGCCATATGCTACACAAAGAATCCCTAGTGAAAGCCTATGACATATAGCTCAAGTATTTCATATATCGGTTTTCACACCAAGTGTGTCTCTCTGTGTGTGTGTGTGAAATATTTATGCACAAGTGCAATCGATGACAATGTGCATCCTGTTGCAACAACTAACTAAGTGCTGCACATACATTTATCAGTGTCTTGCCACATTGAAAATATGGGCTATATTGTGGCCCTCGGATGCTTGCAACAGCAGCACCAAGGGCTGAACACACACACACACACACACACATACATACGTGAGTAAACGCATCTGTGTGAACAATGCACAGGCTGCCTGAAGCTGTGTATAAACAAAGGCAGAGGCAAGTCCTTCTACAGGATGAACACCACGGCCCGAGCAGCTTTCGACGCTTGGGTCGCGCCAAAGGAGCAGTTGGCAGTTAGGTGGCTTCCGTGGGGCAGACAAGCCGAAACAGTTGTCTCCCACTATATACGTGTATATATATATATATATATATATATAGATATATGTAGATGTATATATATTTATATATACATCAGTTTAAAACAGCTGCTGCCGTCGACGTCGCCCATTTGACACAATTTGCAGTTTTGTTTTTGTTTGCGGAGGGAAATTAAAATTGTCCTTATAAGTTTATCAAAGTGAGCACACACAAACACACACACACACCGCACACATGTGTAATTAATTTGTTGTCCATGGGCGACACTTTGTGTAGTGTTCATTGTTATTATTTAAAAAGAAGGCGGCATAAATGGCGTAACTTTTAACACGCACACACACACACACACACACACGCAATAGTAGTAATAATAATAACAGTAACAGTTAAAGCAACAACAGCTGTTCAGCGTAATCAGCAACAACAACAACTTGGCGGCAGCTTGCGGCAGGGAAATGAGCATTTTCCTTTTGCCCCACACTTTGCTTAATTTTTCCCCTTTTTTTACATTTATTTTTTTTTTGTACCACCTTTGTGTGTTCGTATTTTTGTTTGTTTGTTTTTGTCCCTTTTGACTTGCTTTTACATTTCCCGCTTGGCTTTTTGGGGCGTTGCGAGTTTGGTTTTTACGTTCTAAACATTTTATTATGGCATAATCTTAACAAACTTTAATGCATATAATTTTTGTTTTGTTTATTTCATAATATTTATTATTTTAGTGTATTTCTTTTAAATTGTTTGCTTTGAAACTTTTGCGCTACACATCCGAAATAACAACCGAAAAAAAAATGAATGTGAAGAGAGAAAGTAGAGAGAGGAGAACGCAACGAACGCTTCCGTGCGGAAGTCAGGCGACGACTGAAAGTGAAACTGAATGAAGCACGGTTAACTGGAAATCTGCGTCTGCGTGTGTGTGAATTGGCCACTATAGAGATATATATGTGTGTATGTGTGTGTGTGTGTGTGTTTGTGTGCGTAGAAATATATGCTTTTAGGTCAACGCGCCGGGCGGAAAGGCGGCTACGTAGCTTCTTGGCAATGTAACTAGGGACGCTTTCAGTTGGCGTCGTTGTTGTTATTGTTTACCTTTTTGGCACACACACACACACACACACACACATCAAATGTGAGTGTGACAGAGGCACAAATATCTTCAAGCAAAATCAGCTGTTTGTAGTGAGTTTTAAAGCTTTTTACTAGCTTTTCGAAGCAAGCTTTTGGGCGTATGTCTTTTTTTGTTTGTTTAAACCACGATTAGGATTTATTTCATAGAACACAGATGCACTGCATTTAACAACTCTATCAATTTTATAAAAAAATGTAGCATTAACATTTTTTTACATTTCAATTATTTAGATAAGGCCAGTATATTATTTTATTAAGCATTAAGAATATTTCTAACTTAATTTTTATTTCATTTCATTTGAATTTTTTTTGGTTATTTAAAATTTTTCTAGATTTTTATAAATATTCTTAATTTCATTTTTGAAATATTTTGGTAAGTTGATTCTTAGCAATTTAAAATTTCTAATAATAAAAATAAACAAATATATCAAAATAAAAGAGAAACAGGATTCGTTTAGATCTAAAGATATTTGGTGTATTTAGATTTTTAAAAAATACTCTTACTTTCACTTTTGAAATAGTTTCAAAACTTAATTCTTACCAATTTAAAATTTCTAATAATAACAATAAACAAATATTTAAAAAAAGAGACAAACAGGATTCGTTTAGTTCTAGAGCTGTTTGATACTCACTGAGCTTTATTCAAATAAACCTTTAAGAAAACGTGTAATTTAGCTTTATTAGTTTAGGACTTGACTTGGTGTCAGTTTTACAAGATACAAAAAGCTAATATATTAAAACCGAAGCTTTTGTCAAAAGGGTTTTGTTCTCCAATTGACAAACTTAAAAAGCTTAGCTTGAGCTTAGCTTTTGGCCAGGTTTTTGAGAGCTTTCGCCAAGTTTATTTTCAAAGATGTTTTGCACGTTAAACTACAGCTTTTGGCGGAGGTTTTTAAATTTGTTTGGAACGTATCTAAAATTGCGGATTGCGAATGCAAAGGCAGCTTTAGCTATAGCTAAAATTTATCCTTAAAGTGCCGGCTCGAGCTGTTTTCAATTGTGTCAAAACGCCAAATGCAGCAGCCGCGGGCAGAGGGCAAAATGGGAATGCCAAATACACACACACACACACACACACACGTACACACACATGCAAAAGGACAAACACAACCGCAACCACAATTGACAATCCGTACGAATGGGCGTGCCAAAATTGGTGGCTGCGTTGCGCCCAAGTCATTTTCGTGGCCCTCAATCGACTGTCAATTACATTTAAGTTATGCCACCAAGCAGATACCGAGTGTATTTACATTTTTTGGCAGCGGGGCTTTTACTTGTTGTTGTTAACCTTAGCGTTTGTTTTTATCCTTTGATAATGTTGTTGCTGCTGTTGTTGTTGGCATTTGTTGCTGCTGTCACTGTCATTGTCGCAACAGCGTTGAAATGCTGCAAAATTAATGCGATTTCAACACCTAGGCAACAACACAGCAAACTTGGCCAACATTTCGTTTTATTTCCATGCTTTCCATTTTCGTTGTTGCTGTTGCTGTTGTTGTTGTGTTTTTAGGTGCTCTTGGTTACGGTTCGCAGCTTTCGGTTGATTTACTATAATTGTAATCGACAGCAACCGCAAAAAGCATCTCAAAAAAAGGTGCTGGATGAAAAATACCATCTGTAATTGTTGTGAATGCACACGGCAAGCACGTCCCAAATACAGGGTGTTCGTTTTGGCAGAGTTTGAAAGCATTTACGACTAAGCTGATTGTGTTTAAAGTCAGCTGAAAGTCAAATTTTCAGTGTTTGTACCATACAGGTTGAAGCCCGAAACCTCTTTTTTTTCTTAAATTTTAAATCGAACTAGTTTTAAAAATAATTGAAAAAAAAAATTTTAATTTTTATGTAACTTTTTTCAAAATATTTTTTATGCTAACAAATATGTCTGCACATACTTGTATATATATTTATATATACCAAAACAAGCGCATGTTTATATGGGATCAACTTTTCAAAACATTATTATATTTGAACGCAGTTTTAAATTTTTTATTTTTTTTTTTTTCAAAAATAAGAAGTATTCTAGAATTTTAAGTATAAACTAAGCTGAAACTTTTTTTCGAACTAAATTAACGACTTTTTTGGCTTTCATATTATGACATATTTTTAAAAAGCGCAAATTTAATAATAATCATATTTTTTATGTTTTACTTACTGAACAATTGAATAAAAGAATATATATGAATATAATTTTAAATGGATTACAAGCACTTCGAAACATTCTTATAAGCAACTTGGGTTCAGGTTCGAATCACAGACTAGATATTAAGAAAGAACAGTTGATAGAGTTTAATAATAAAAAAGCCAGAATATATCAAGGTATTAACTGCATTCGAGTTATGAGGTATTTAAAGTATTTTTATGTTTTAACCTATTTGCTTTGCCTAGTGCACCCTGTAAAATGGCCTATGGCAGTTGACAGGTGTTTTTTTTTTTTTTTTTTTTTTTTTTTTTTTTATTTTTTTGGAGACAGCCTCCAGATAAACATATATGCTAAGATATTCAGCTTATTAAAGTTGACCCACTCGAAGCTTGCTTATTTGTATTTATGTCTATCGATGAGCACGTGCACAAATGCGTGCGTGTGCCTGTGTGTGTGTATGTGTGCATTTGTTAACTTTGGCATTGCATTGAATAACGCTGGCAGCTGGGTTTATTAAAAATGTATGCCATAAAAATTGCTTTTTCATATGCGAGAGATGTTCCTACACATTTTGCCGCAACCGAGGCTTAACCGTGTGCGTGTGTGTGTGTGTGTGTGTGTGTGTGTGTGTGTATTTGTGCATGCCGGTAAACAGGAAACGGAAATCAGCATGCAGGCGCACGCAGCAGCACCAGCAACAAACAACAGCAATGTCTAACGGCTGACATGTTATTGTTTTTGATGCTCTCTTGCCGTAAAACGTGTCTAAAATTGGGTATATTCAACACGTTTTTTAAATACATATTTAATGCATTATTTTAATTGTGATCAAATTGCAATGCGTAAAGTGGAAAAGAAACTATGCAGGGTATGCTACAGTCGAGCACTTGCAATAGCGAATCCTCTGCAAATACATAAGCTGCTATTATTGCAAATAATTTTCAATTATTGCATTGTGCATAATGTATAGGGTATTATCCGGTCATTCATTCCAGCAGTTGTACGCCTTTCGTTCTTTGTATTTTTTTTCGCCTTCATTTTAACTGACTACATTTTTAATATGGCCGCAGTCCGTTTTTTGGGCAGCAGTTTCAAGCCTTGTTGAACATGCCACATAGCACATGTAACCAACTAATGAGTGCGAGAGAGGCAGATGTATTATAGAGAGGGAAAGAGAAAGTCACATTTTTATGCATATTTGCCAGCCAGAGTCTGTGTGGCTAACATAATAATAATAATAATAACAAAAAAATAGGCAAGTATTTATAAATGTATATTTTTTTAAAGCTTAAACATTATTAGCATAAATAATTTGTTGTTGTTGTTGTTGTTGTTGGCAAGTGACCCCTGGAGACTTATCTCATTCATTATCCCACTTCGATTGAACAAATGGTACTTAAAAATTGTCTAAAGTATTATTTTTTATCACTCATCAAATTAAATATCGCTGCTATCTTTACCGTTCGTCCGTTTGTATATCTTAAAATGCATTTTGTGAAAATCATAAAATCGCCGAAATGGTATTGAATCCAAGATAATATTTTGTATTACTTTTGAGCAAGCGCTCATAAAAGATTGCCACTTGGCACTTGCCCGGAATTTGGCAAAATCATAAATAAGACATTATATATTTTATGGGCAAGATCTCTGGATTTCGTGTGGTCCTGAAAGACAAATCATATGTTTACATAGCGTATCAGTGCGCACACATACATACAGACACACGCATACATACATATTTATACATTGTGTGGCTGCAATTAAATGAATGCCAACATTGCTATGCGCATAGAAAATGAAGTGCTCAGAAAATAACAAAAACAAAACGAAAACAAGAGGCAAAAAGAAAAAACAAAAAAAATAGAATAGAAGCCAAAACACTACGCAACAAAGTTAATTTATGTGTCGAGTCGACGTTTGCGAAATAGATATGTATGTGTGCCATGAAAATACAAATGTCAATACATTTACAGCTTACACAAACCTAAATGTGTGTTTACATGTGTGTGTGCGTGTGTGTGTGTGTGTGTGTATGTAGTGCCTTGGCCGCTTTTCAGTTAAGCAAAAAGTTTCACCACCTGCGTTTTTCATTTACATGAGTAAGTTTCCACATTAAGCGCAACAAAAATGAAAAGCAAAATTATGCCTTTGCCTTCACAGTGGGCCTCACGTGCTAAATGCTGGCTGGGTGGTTCGGATGGTTCGGATGGTTCGGCTGGTTGGGGTGGAGTTATGTGTACCCTCGGTGTTAAAGTTTTTGTTGAAAAGAAAATGCGCTCAACTTTGTAAGTAAGTATTTTCGCAAAATTGTGGCAATTTCTCGATCCATATTTTTCGCTCGTCCCCAATGATGCGCACGTGAAGTTCGAAATTGCAATGTTCATTCAGGCAATGAAAATTTATGCACAACAATATTTAAGCTGTATTTTCAATATTCATGAATTCATTAAGCACAAAAAAAAGAAACAAAAATAAACAGAAAATTCAATTGCTTTAATTTGTATGTTGTAATTGTGACATTTTGGCTGCACGAACGAACGCATAAAAAATGGTATTAACATTAAAATTAAATGCATATGCAAATGCACATATGCAAATTTGAATTTATGTGACGAAATTCAATTAAATACAATAATTTATTATTTAATCACATCAGTTCATTTCATATTTGGTTAAATCTGCAAAAATTATTTTAGTCAAAGATCAAGCAGCTTATGCTTGATGAAAATTTATAAATAATTAAAATTTTATCAGCTACTTTAATTTTTGGTTAAAATTTGAATATATCAAAGTTTTAATAGTATTACATTGCTATATATTTGATATATATAGCTATTTCAAGATTTTGCTATCGACGGACAACTTGCCTCTCATTCGAAGCTTGAACTTGTTGCGAATTGCATTACGAATTTCTGGAAAACGAGCTTAACTCTCCTTTTTTAAATAGCGGTCAATATCTTATACATATTAGAATATTAAGGGCATGTTTTTACACATGTGTTTGTTATGTGCACTTTTTTTTTTATTTTTTTAATTTTTTAATTTCCGCAACTCCAGTCACGTTTTTTGTTTTTAACAAACCACTCACGCGACCATCTCTGGGCGGACTTTACTGGAGTTGCGGCACATCTCATCTCGAATGTGAAACCAAAGTTAAATACATAAGCGGCAGTTGATTAGGCAACTGGCAGCCGCCTCCTGGGCAACAACTGGCTGTTTATACAGCTAAGCATGCGTGAGGAGCCCGCGGCGACGCAAGCACCACAGCACCGCAGCACCGCAGCACCACACCAAAACAGGCATCACAGAGCGTCTCGTTCGGCGTCGGGTAACCAATGCCTCACTTATTAACTTAACGAAATGCTTTGGGACGAGCTTTGCCTTCGCTTTCTGACGACGTGGCACCTGGAACACAGCTGGCGGCTCGCTTGAATAATGGCCATCTATTATCGAGTGCCAGGTAGTGTAACGAGCCTAGACGGATTTAGATATACATATATATATATAGGTATATGCAGTTAGATAGAGGTACACATTAAACCAGCTGGCTGAAAGTGGGGAGTGATTTTGTCGTCGTTGGTTACCAGCTTTTGGATACTTGTTTCATTCGGGTTTTGTGCTCTAATATTTTATTCATTATTATTATGGTGATTGTTATTATTATTGCCACCCAGTGGCTGTTGCCTTTTTGCGTCTGGCAAATTATCAGGCGTTTAATTTGGCATACAGCAAATTGCCTCTGGTGTCAAATTCTTTGCACAATTGTCGACTTGTGCGATGGAAAATGTGAGCCGTTTGTTCTGCCCTTAATTGTCCAAATTTGGGGAGGTGTGTTTAAATATGCATGTTGCCATTTAAAGGGCATTTCGAATTCCTTTCGACGATAAACTAAAGCAGATACACAAATATGTGTATATATATATGTTATCATATATATACTAAACTTGTGCAGCAGTTGCAAATTTAATTAAGTCTCGCAGTTGCAGAATTTTTTTTATGTATACCCTCTGCGCCTGGTGCTATGCAACACATTTTTAACTGTGCTAAAAGCATAGTAATATAACTTGCTTAAGTTGCCATTAGTATGTAACAGAAAAATTAAAATAAAAAATAATAAAAAATAAAAAAAAAACATAGCACAACCGCGTGCATTACGCCAGCTAATTTAATGGATGTTTTAAATATTATATAAATATATATGTATATATATATATATGTATATACACAAATACAGAACAAGATCTGAATGGCACTTTCGTTTTTGTTTTTAAGAAAACTTAAATTTAATTTAATGGTTCTAAAAAGATGTTTCCAACATTTTGTTCTATGCATTTCCGCACAGTTTTTGCTCAAACTCTTTTTTATAAAGAACTTTTCAGTGTTCTTTTATATGCAAAAGTAAATTGATCTATTACGGAAATTGGCTAAATGGCTAAGTTATTTAGTAAGAGGTATACTAAACTAAAAAATAAAATAATCAGCACATATAATTACGAAGTAATTGTAACTATAAATTAGTCTTGCTAAAATTTGTTTATATGTATATAAGAACTTTTTTACGTCAGGCAATTTAATCTAACTGATTTATTTTATTGTTTAGTTTTCAGAAATTAGTTTGTGGTGTTATATATTTGTATAAATTCTCCATATTAAGGGTATTTTGTGATCGTATATTAAATTTTTCTGTTTTAGCAGACTTGAGCTTTTTACAAGTGTACAGAAATACAAATTGAAATGCTATTGAAAGTTTTTCAGTGCGACAGTAAAACACTTACAGACACCCGACACACACACACACATGGATTCTTTGGCACACGTACACACACACACACACACACACACACAGGCATAGACACTCATGCGTTCACACATACACATGAAATTCAATTAGAGTTTTCTGTTCTTTCATCAGCTGTTTTCTCTACCATTCCGCATCGCCCCATCCCTCTCCTTCCACTTATTCTCGTTCTTATCCCCCCCGTGCCATGCCCATTCTGGTCTTGGCTATTTGCTTTCATTTCTTACATATCTGACATACTCCAGAAACGCTTTGGGGCGTGCACACAGCGTGAAATTGTCCAAGGTGGACGGACGCGGCGGGAAGTACGGCAAGAGACACCTGGAATGCTTACCTGCAAAGATAAAGATAAAAGAGAACAGTTGAACATCAAGTTTTATTCATTGTTTTTTTTTTGTTTTTTTGTTGATTTTGCTTTTTAGCTTTTTTTTCTTGTTATAAACATAAAGCCAAATTAATCATGACGGGGCATCATAAAAATCAGCAACGAATTCCATTTTCTGCTGTCCAATAAATCTCAATACTGAAGAAAATCGCACGTGTTCCAAAGAACAATTTCACCATTTTAACAATTTTGGCCAAAAATGTATTTAGTGTATTTTATATTATTTAATTTAAAAAAAAAAAAAATAAAAAATAAAATTTGAGTTGAGTTTAAGTTGAGGTTAAAAAATGTATTTTTTTATGTTTTTATGAATAATAATTCGATAAGATAAGACAAGTAATTTGGATGGCGAATTGAAAGCGAATTGGTTATTCGAAATGCGCATATTCGTTATATAATGTAATTATCGGGCTGCCTGTAATTTAATAGCTTAAGTTTCTGAGGTGTTGCTGGCTAAGCAGCTTTCCGGCCCAAACTCAGCTGGACCCAAAGAGGCTCGAACCCATGAAGTGCGTTGACAGGCACCGGGCACTCGACTGGAAGATGACATTGAGCGAGCTGTGGCCTTGTTTTGGTCATGTACAAGTGCGGTATGTGGCATGTGGCATGTGGCGTGTGGCATGTGGCATGGGGCATGGGGCATGCACGACTGGGCCGCACGCTGTGCTGTGTCTTTGTTGACAGTTGCACTAATTGCAAAATGCTGTTTGTTCGTCTGGCATTGTCTCCTGTCTCTGGCATAGTTTTGGACAATTTGCATATTTCGTTAAGCAGCCGCAGCAGACAAGACAAGGCTAACTCTTGCCCTCTATGGTTCGTCCTGCCGCCCATCCTGCTGGGCCCGGGCCCTGGCCCTGCACTGTGTGTTTATTGTGTCAAGCTGCGTTTGCTGCCTTTGCAATTTAATTCTGTTCGGCTTTCATACGGCTTCAAACTTGACGTTAATGCTTATTTCTTGTCCTCATTCTTGAGTTTATCTTTTGCCTTTTCAGTGCTTTTAATAGTATGTTAATGATTTGCCCTTATTTATTATTCGGCTGCATAGTTAATTACGGGCGTTGTCCTGATTTCACTCAACTAATTGACAGTTTGATTAATTCATTGCTGGAACGTTACCCCACGTCGTATACGCAACGTTTATACGCTTCAATTTAGCGCGCTTCTCTTTTTTGGACCTTAAATTGCATTTTTCATAATATCGCATAATTAAGCACTTTGGGTATCAAATCGCAATGCACTTGTTTTAAGCTGTTTCAATACTAAATGCGGCTAATTAAATGCATTTTAGTGGCAATTAAAATGACATTTTAATTGTGTCACAATAAGCTTACGTATTAATCATAACTTACGCACTTTAATTTAACTCAAATATCGAATTACAGTTAAACTGACTGGTTAAAATTAGCAAATTTAAAATAAAAATAAGCGTTAAAATATAATAAAATTTAATAAGAAATGTAAAATCAAATTAAATAATAATAAAAGCGTAACAATTTAAATGTCTTTAATAATATATTTGTTCAAATTATAATTTAGTATTTTTAAATTTAAAGCTTAAGACATGATATTTGTGTCGCAATGAACAGTAAATATAACATATTTATGTATATAATCTTGTTCAGTACGAATTCCATATATATGTTGGGGTGAGAAAATTATCGTAAATATCATATATTACATTTGTGTAACAAACTTGGTAAATTAATATACCAAATTTGTTATGCGTGTTAGGGTATTAATTTGGCTGTGCTTTCATGAGTTTTTTTTTTTTTTTTTTTAATTATTATGCCTGGGGCATAATGCGTCTGTTACTAAATAAGTAACGCACAGCTTGTATTTACGAATATCGTTTAAGTTTTCTTTTGGAGTCATTTATTTCTTTCGGGCAGCGGGCATTTCATTTTTGCTTCGCTTCCCTTTGCTTTCAGGCTCTTGTTTGTTAGGTCTTTAATGGCCGTCTTCCCGTTACAGACGCTGTTACACTTTCAGCGTCAGTTTCAGGCCTGTGGATTAACATGCCAAGTCCACTCCCTTGACCGTTTCAGTAATTTCTGCCAAGTAGGGAGAATAAGAGCCCGTAGAATCACAACTGAATTCGATGCCATTCGGAATTGTAATACTCAAAGATTTTTATAGTACAATTTTTTTTAAGTATTTATTTATATTTATATACATATACACAAACACGACTCCTGAATAAGCTGAAATTCATTTTATAGTTTGTACAAAGCTCAATGTAAACTTTTGAATTTGCTATCTGCGGTTTTTACAAAAGCTAAAATTTCCATTAAGTTTGGCCTTTGGGGTCGAGAGAAATTCACTCACCATAAACCGAATTCAAAGTTTCAATTAATGCGTTTACATAAAATTGCAATTTTGCCCATACACACACACACACACATATACATATACACTCATCTATCATACAATTTAAATGGAAATTATTTTAATTTTCTTTTTACACGAAAAATTTGTGTATACCGAATTCATTAAAACAAATATTCGCGAAATTGAAAAATAATAATAAATTGATAGCTGACCTAAAAAAGCAACTTAAAAGTACAATAAACAATATTAAAAAACTAATTTTTACACATTTGAAAACATTAAATATACTCTAGAAAAAATAAATTATAAAAACGGAAAATTTTGAATTAGAATCGTGGGAATTAGATATGTATGCATATGTATGTGTATGTGTGAGTGAGTATATGAATGGACGCCATATTTTAATTAATAATTATGCCTTTAAGCCTTCAAATTGATTTGTTGCACAAAGCTTTGGGGGCTGTTAGCTCTTCAGCTCTAATTGACAGTCAAAAACAATCGCGTGTACTTAGCTATGCCTGTGTGTGTGTGTGTGTGTGAGTGTGTGTGTTTGTTTGTTTGTTTGTATGTTTATTTGTGTGTTTATGTGTTTAATTAATTTTTAATGACATGGCATTTAGGCGTTCTTAGGCATATATAAATGTCTCTGTGGATGTTAATTAGTTGCTACATGGCCGACACAAACGGGCGCAAGTATGAAATGCAATTAACTCGCGACAGCTGCGACAGCAACAGCAATAACAATAACATGATTATCATCAATAGGCCGCAGCAACATCACAATTATTATGTTAGCTGTCGATTGTCGGCATCCGCCCTATGGCGACCCATTGGCGAACCCCTTTTGTAAAGCCAAACTCGTTGCGGTTTTTGTTAACACGCGGTTGAACTTAATTGCTATACACTTACACTTACACACACACACACTTACACACACACACACATATATACTTGCACACAACGGGCCCAGCCCTGCCCCCAATAGCAAGCGATAAAATTTAATGAGTGAGAAAATTTTTATTGACGCGCTTTCGGCGCTGCATAAATGAATTGAGCGAGCGGCAACATAATGAAAGGGGCGGCGTCACGCCCCTTGCACTGGGTCATTTAGCTATGCGCAAATATTTTGCCATCATCATCGCCATCAGCGTCATCATCAGCATCATACCCCTCTGTCCTCTGTCCTCAGTCCACCGTCCATTATGTGACGCAGTTACCCACGAGATTTGTGCGCTGCCCAAACTGCGATTTAACAAATGTGGCCCGTTACGGAGTTTGTTTGCATAAACATTTCTGTGCCTTAACTGATTTAGTGGCCACTAAAAGCAGCTCTGACATCAGCCAAGGACAGGGTCCTGTCAAATGCTCCACTGGATACACGTGTGCGTTTCTAGCCACAGTGGGGCAGTCCAAAGTATACAGATAAACATATGTATTTATTTAAAAATATATATATATTTTTAATGTTGCCAAACCAAATGAACTTAAATGAAAACCAAATCAATAAAGAATATATATATGTTAATATTAGAGAAATAAAAAGTAAATTAAAGATATAAAATGAAGAACAAACAAATTTGTTTTGACTTTAATAACTTTTATATTTAATTTGTAATAAAAAAAATATTTAACTAGTGAAAGTTGATTAAAAAGCATAACAAAAGATAAATAAATATAAAAAAAAATACCATGTGAATAGAATAAAAAAATAAACAATAACGAAAAGTCACATGAATAAAATGCATAAAAACTTATTTATTTGTATTAGTTCTGATTTCAGTAATTTACTATTTTTTCTAATAATAATATTTGTAGGAATTATAATTTTAAAAAGTTAATTGGTATTAAAAACTATTTATAATTATTGCCATTTTTTGTATTTCAATTAAAATGCTAAGCTGATTAAATTATTCACATTTTCTTTGTTTTATTTTGCTGTGATTATATCTGCCAGGTTTTTGTGTCACTGTCTGGCGCCGTCTGTGTGGGACAAAAATAAGAGCTCGGAACTGGCATCACAAGTCGCGGTAATTGCATTTCGCTAGAAAAGCGTCAACATTGCGCATACGCCATGTGGCTGCAGTTAGTGCTAAATGATTTATTGCCACTGTTGTTGCTGGCTCTTCTGTTATTGTGGCCAAATTGAAACAATGCTGGGCTAGTGTGTGGAGTGTATCTGCCGCTGATTAGCCGCTTCTTTGGCTCATTAGGCGGTTGCTTTCAGGCAAATAACCCGAACCCAATCCAAGCAAAGCCCCAGGCACAACGTTGGCCTCTTATGATGTCAGCAAGGACTTCTTAAGCCGTGCCTTCACTTTGGCTGTGCGTGTGCCCAAACTATGTAAACTGAGTCCGGCACGTGATGCCGGCACCTGCGCACACCCACCATCCCCCACCACACCCAACACACCCACAACATGCCCACAAATAGCCACGTTAAGCCTTGACTTGAGTGCTGTAATAGTAGCAAATAATTCCTTATATTTTTCTTTGGAATTT
This sequence comes from Drosophila paramelanica, assembly GCA_035043915.1. NCBI lineage: Eukaryota > Metazoa > Arthropoda > Insecta > Diptera > Drosophilidae > Drosophila > Drosophila paramelanica. The sequence goes on along the minus strand of JAWNMO010000559.1, from coordinate 1,260,698 downwards.
CTCCAAAAATTATCTAGTCAGCTATGCGTTTTATAAAAAAAATCGAGAACTTTGATTTATTTAATATTTGTTGTGCTTCAAGAACTTACGAAATTTAACAAAAATGTTGCAAGAATTTTGTTCTGTATTTTTGGTTAGAAAATATGTAACGCAATCTGTTCAAATAAAGTAGATTTATATATACATAAATATATATAAAATGATGATGACATTAACGAAATATATTTGTTAAGGAAATAATAGTAATTATTTATTATTATATTTTATTATCTATTTTTTTGTAACTTATTCTTATGTAAACCTAATTTTTTTATAAAATGTTTCATAATATATTTTATTGTTTTTAAGGTATATTTTATCGTGCAAAGGTTTTCTACTTTAAATTTCTTTTCTGCTTTAAATTGATATCAAACTGTGAAAGAGTATAGCCTAGTCGGTTATATTCGACTGCAACGTTTTCACTTGTTTAAATTATTAACAGTTTGTTGGCGGATTTTTAATGATGCCCGGAAAAAAGGTTAAAATTGTATAAATTATTGCATGAAAAAATCTCATTTCCTAATTCGAAGATCCAAACACAAAGCCCCAAATTGAGATTCGGCGTTTCACTGCAATTATATTTAAAGCCATTCTAAACCGGAACTAAACCGTTTTTGAGCTCGTTTCGCTTTGACTGCGGCCACGTTAAAAATGTGTTTTATTTTCTTTTTTTTATATATTTCGAAAATTTTATCATGGCTGAATAAATGTGAGCGTAAATTTGGGTCACGAGCGCTTATAAATTTGCGTGTCCTGAATTATATTGTCATGCGTGGAATTTATCATGTTTCGTCTTCAGTCTCGGAAGAGCGGAGCGTGCTTTGGAGTTGGATGCCTTCTTCTTTGTAATTTTCGTTTGGGGTAGCAGGCTTTTTGCCACTCAGTTAGCACAACAATTTGCTGTAGAATTTCGGGCGACGCCTTCGTGATTTTTCAAATCAAAAAGCGAAAGTTGGAAGTGTGCAGCACCTTCTGCAAATTGGTTGCCACAAAATGGTTTGGGCAAAAATTTCCAAGGTGTTGTCACGTTTCAAAATATTTTGCAATTTCAGCCACAGCACGTGCAGCACTCTTTCGCACACTTTCGGCGCACTTTTGCTCTGATTGCTCAGTTTTAGTTTTAGTTTTAGTTCTTCTTCTTCTTGTTGTTGTTTTTAGTTTGCGCGTTTTGTGTGCTTGCCATAAAAACAACAGCAACAGCGCTGCGTGGACTGCAGGGGGTGGGGAGTGGGGTCAGAGTGTTCGCAATCCCTCTCGTTATTGCCGCGGCATAAATTGGCCTCGTCCGTACCGGATACGGGCACGTTTGAAAATATGCAAGCCAAAAGCCTCCAATTATGCGCACAAACCGGAATGTGTGCTACAAAGGACACACTTTAGCTGCACTCTGCAACGCGCAGGATCTTCAATAGAAAAGGCGAACTTGAAACACGGCGCCACACAGGACCTGCACAGGACCTGCATATGCCACGGCACAGGGCATGGCAAATGAGCAGCATACTCCGATGGGGCGGTGCAAAGGACGAAGGACGAAGGACGAAGGACGAATGACTATAGGCAAGTTGTCGAGCCAGATATCCCCCAAAGTATGCCATAAAGTATTCTGCTTTATGAGCCTGTCCGGGGCCGACGAGAAAAGTGCATGGAAATAAAATTAAAGCTAGGCGCAGAGCAGACATGAAAACTGAATGGGAACCGACTGAAAAGCAACACACACACACAAAGTAGCAAAAAGTAAACATAGAAAATTAGAGTGGAGCCAGGCAACAGTGGAAGATGAATTCATAAATGGCATGAGCCGAAGCAATAAATTAGCCCAAAACATGGACAGTTGGCCAAATGCAAAAGAAGAGAGCCGTTAAAACCAAAACAAAACGGAAATACGCACAAAGAGAACGGTTAGTTAAAAAACAGAGATAAGCTAAATAAAGACAGATTAGGAATATAGAAAAAACACACAGCAGCAGTTTGGCTTAGCCAAGAAAAAAGTGGAAAAGGCAATGAATAAATTAAGTAAACAGAAATAATCTAGTCGGGAGTGCCCAACTCGAAGATATTCAACTTTAGTTGGAAAGAGTTGTACTCAAGATGTGAAATATTTTTCAATTTGGGGATTTAATCTCAGAGAGTCATTTACATTTATACATCGATTTATAAACTATTCATTAGAAATTGCTGTAATTTGCTTCTTGAGATATATAATATAAAACTCACTAAAAAATATAAAAAAGTAAAGTAAAGATTTCAACGAAATAATTTTATTTGCAGAAACTTATTATTTTATCAAAGTTTAGATTTAAAAAAATGTATTTAAAGTAATAGTTGATAATTTTGGTGGTTATCCGATGTGTCAAATTTCCACTATTTAATTAAAATTTAGTATTTTGTACTGCTTCCTTTAAGAAACTTAGCAACAACTTTAAGCAAAATTATTCAACAGACATTTTCCATGTACTTATTTGTATACACAATCGTGATATGCCTTTGCAGTATATTCTTCTTGTTAGCACTTTCGGCAGCTTAGAGAGGCTTTTGATGGCGTTTTCGTAATCAAGTTAGGATAGCTCTCTCTATTATTTTGGTTGCCCAAAGTTTTTGCACGTGTGTTAAAAGTTTGTGTCAAAGATAAACAAAGCAAACAAGCTTTGCTCCCCGGACGCACAAACTTATTAAAACTGCAAATTTGTGACCAACACTTTTGGGAGTCGGGTTTTAATTATTTAAGACTCAAAATATTCATTATTCTATTCTCACATATATTACAGCGCTTTTGGCAATAAATTTGTAAAAAGCCAGGGTATAAGAAAGTCCAAAGTTAGGCAATGGGACAGAGTTGACATGGAGCACATGCTTATTTATATTTATTTTATAATGCGCATAGAATCTCATTATTTGGGGTGTGCACACACACACACTCTAACACATACATATATTAATATATGTACATATATATATAATATATATGGGTACATTTACATATAGTACTTATAGCAGCCTGGCTCTGATTTTATTCGCGTCGCATGGATGCCCATTATGGTTTTTATGATCGAGTGTCGCGAGGAGGGAGGGGGCGTGTCCAGAGAAGGGGGGCGTGTGACTCATTAATTGAAGCACTCACATATGCCTGTCGCCTGTCGCCAGACTGTATAGGCCATGCCGCATTTGTTAGTTGGGGGCGTCTTCGCATTTTCAGTTTATTATAATAAATTAATTCGACTCTTTCATAAAATGGCGATGCAAATTGACTGCTCTGCCATCACGTGTGGGACATTTCCATATTTACATATATATATTTTTATGCGATTTACGCACACAAACACACACGCGCACACATAGATCCCGCATTTGAGTCGAGTTGAGTGCGTGCTAATGGGAATCGCAAGCCTCTAATGTGCGGTTTGCTAAGTGAATACGAAATGCGCCCCAAAATGTGAATCAATAGGGTGGATGGATGGATGCATGTGTTTGCGACCAAGCAACGAATTGTAGACAAGAATGTAGTCGAAGTACTTATTTAGTTCAATGTGAATTTAAAATTGAAAATCTATTGAGTTCTGGATTATGATTCGTTGCAGATTGTAATCCAACAAGAAATCAATTGATAAATTATTTTAAGTAGTTAGGAAGTATCGAGTATATCCCAGCAAAATTTCCTGTCGAACTTGGCTTGAGTACGCCTTGCCACTAATTCGATGCTTAAACTTCTTGAGAATTATAAGGAACGAAACAATAAAACAGTGCGCAAATCAAGGTCGCCTCTTCTTTTTGGCACTTTTAAACAGTGTTGATAACAATAAATATAAACAAAGACATAAAACTAAAATACATTTTAGTATATTGTAAAAAATTTGATTTTCTATTTTAATGAGTTAGGTTTTGTTGGTTTTTTTACATAGAAGATATATAAAAAAAATTGCGCTAAATAAATGATTTTTTTTACTATTAAATGAAAGAAATGTTTTGTGTCGCTTTCTTATTTAGATTGCATTTGATTTTCTAGGGTATATTAGATAACTTTAGTTTTGTATAAATCCCGCTTTATAAGAAAAAACAAACACAAAATGTAGTTAAAATACTAAACTTTAACAACATTTAGCTTTAAGTTGACCGAATTGAAAAATCAACAAATTTATTTATCAAACAATACATTTCTGAGTAATCCACTTATGATTCTTAATAGTCGTTAACTGGTTTATTGCAATCGTATTGTATTTTTGTGTGTTTTCAATGTAATATTAATTATGTCTCAGGCAGGCTTATTCCGCAATGAGGATGGCGAGTGTCGTATGATGTCTGGCGGATAAAGAGACAAGTGGACTTATGGATGGATGTGTTCGCTTTTGGACATGTGGACAGCTTAATCAATTCAACTGCCAACGATGCTGGCGAGTTGGAGCGGTACCCATGCCGGGCGACGTGTCCGTTTCGGTCACGCACGCGACGGGCGGCCAAAAATAAAAAAGCAATCAACAGCATCAACAAGACCACAGATCAGACCAAACGCCGGACAGCAAATGTCCGCCCGGAAGTGGAGCCGACAAAGCGCCCAACGACAAATTGGCCAAGTTACACGAACATCTTCAGTTTGACGACCAAGATGCGGATGATGAAGTGTATTTGGCGGGCTATCAAAGCCGATTGAGCACAATCTGTCAAATTTGTATGAAAATGCCTGTAACAAATTGGATGGACAGTTTTTCTCGGCAACGTGAGTTGAATTTGTATTCACATACACACAAATATGATTGCGCATAACTTATTATTAAATAACACAGTAATTAAAAAAGACAGCCATGCATAATACCAACTTGGCTGCTGGCTGCAATTAAAACGCACGAAAAAATTACAAATATCTTTTGGGTGACGAATTTAAAATACTCTTGCAGGAATATCGAAAATGTGTGCTATATATGTATTGAACATAGAATTGAAAGTTCTTTAACATTGTTCATATTTAGGAATTTTTTTTTACAAAAATGTATATTTCGACATATTGTTTCAATGGTCACCAAAAAAATCTAAATTCGAATCAAAATTTTCTGACGATAGCTTTAAAAGTGAGTAAAAATTATTTAAAAAAAGGTAATAAAATCATATTGCTATATACTTGTATATATCCATGTCAGATAAAGTGTTCTTCAATCACATCAGTTTTAAAGCTACATTCATAAAAGATTTGGCTAAGACGCGAAAATCCACAGCTCAAAAAATGAAGCTAGAATCACACAATTTTTTTTTGTTTATAATAATTTACTCAATCTTCGACTGTTTTAAGTTGTAATTATACTGTGAATGAGTATTGCGCAGTCGGTTACATCCGACTACCATTTTATTTTATTTGTTCTGTTCACAGTTCGGTTTTCATATTCATAAATCCTGGTTTTCATCTGCTTTCGAGCATGCTTGACAATAATTTTTTTTATCGCGCTGGTGGCGAAGGATGCAATTATTTATAACAATATATTTCGTTTGATTGGACAACAATTGAGCGGCTTTCTTAACAGCGGTGAATACGTGGCCGGAAAGCGTATTCTTGTTTAATTAACAGGCTATTGAAGTAATCAAACAAGTAAATGCAGCATCATCGCATCGACGCATCAACTTAATGCAATTGCAGCAAAAGTGAATTCGCCGAATGTGATCAATTTGTATTGTTGGTTTCGTGTGTGGCCACCGAACGAACGAATGAATGCGAATGAATGGGGCGGGTTTGCGCTTGTGCGATTTTCAGTGCAATTAAATGTAAAGTGGTCACGCGGGGCGGGAAGAAGGCGCGAACGCACCAGCTGGCAACAAATGCCGCCCACAAAGCGGCGCTAGTTGCCGATTACTTTACCAACAAAATCAATCACTTTTGCCGCACAGCTGCCAAATACGAAATGCTTTGTCATTTATACCGCTAACCGTTTGCCAACAGAAGCAGCACAAAGGCAACCACCGCACCACCGCACCGCCGGACCCGCTTGATGGCCATTGGATCAATCAAACGACGGCACGCTCGAGCGATTGTTGAAAAATTGTCGGACATGTACAATAATGTTTATCAAATGCCATCTCCTTATGCGAGACACAATGCCGAGGCGTGACGATGGCTTTCGGCTCTCCATCTCTTCTTCTTTTTTCATCTTATTCCCTCCTGTTGTTGCTGCGTGCCTGTTCCGTACATTGTAGCATACCTTTGGGCGCGAATGTTGTGCAGACACCGCACGGATTTCTTGTTGTGATTTTAGCTTTGATTTTGGGGCGAACCAAAGGGAGACAGAACACGAAACGAAAAAAGAAATATCGACAGCAGCATAAGCTGCCACAACACGTGGCATGCAGCAGCACAATAAAAAAACTAAACCACTCCAGTTGCAGTCGGCTGTAACCGACGGCACAATAAATATAAAACCGATAATACTATACGATATAAATAAGTCGGGGTTAACTCGTTCTTTTATTCTCCACAAAATTTAGATTTTCGTAACGATCAAGATCTGATCTCTAGCTATAAAAATATGGCAGAAATTGATTTTCACAGTTTATCTGCCTTGAAATCGGCGTGGCAAAATAAAACTTATTAAATCGTATTTTTAAGCGCTTACTTTACGTGCAGACGCACCGATATAGTACAAACCCAATATACCCTATTCACTGCGTGAACGAGTATAATAAAAAATAAAAAAGAATAATAATAAAATAAGGAAGAGGAAGACGCACAAGCGTCAAAGTGCATTTATAATGGCCTGACACAAAAGATAAAAGCAGCTGCGAAAACTGAAAGTGTTTTGATTTATGTTAACGATTTATTTTTTGGCTTAAAATTGCTGACGTTAGCGAAAAACTTTCAGCTTTCTTTGCTGAGGCAGCAAAGTTTTAAGCCAGCCGATTGGATAAATTGTTAATGGCTTGCTAAATTGTATAAAAAGTGATTGTCATTGGCTGTTTTTAAAAGCCACTCATAAAAATCCGACATGGTCAGTTGAATTTCTTCGATGTAATCCGTATGAAGGGTAGATAATAGAATTATTAGTATATACATATATATTATTTTATTTGTTATACAAATGCTCTTCACTTTTTCGGGGATTAGAGTTGATTTTCGATGGACGATGGGCAGCAATAAAGAATGCGCAAGCATTTGCAATAACGCTCTCGATTTTATTTAAGTAGATAGACAGAATAATCGAGTCGATAATTGGGACGAACAAGTAGGAAATTTAAATATGAAATTTGAATGTCTCAATGATATTTATACCCCAGACTCCTCCGAGCTTTAAATTTATATGTACATGACGATTAAATATGTGTATCGATATGGTGATATCGAGGTTATATCGATACTTATTTAAAGACAAAATTCGATATATGTATGTGGAATGCATTAAATTCGACATATCAGGAAATATTCTCATCTCTAAAATTTTATTTTCAAATTATTAAACTGAATATTATCGAGTTTAATCGATATATTTATGTATATTTGCCTATATTTTTGATATGAAATTCAATGTGATATTTACCCCGATATTCATATCGGAGCTTTGTTTTCGATATGCATGCCTCATATATATTCCGTTTTATTTTATCAGGCAAATTTGTTCAAGATTATCAAACTAATATATTATATTATATTTCAAGGGTAATTTTTTGTTGTAATATCTAAATATTTAAATATTATTTATAAATAGATGTTGGACTGGTAAAACAAAAATATAGTGAATACATTTACATTTAATTGATTATAGGTACGATGTGTTATTAAGCAACTCATTTGATATAGTTTTTTCTTGAATCGAAAATTGGTTGCGTCCGTTATTAAGTGCTCAATTATACGTAATCAAAATGAGATGCGAGCAAAGCAATCGTTTTCACTTGTGTCGGTCTAGCAATTTTGAATGCATATATGCCAATAATTGAATCAAAGTATAGGGGTTAGAACGCATGAAGAGCCCCGCCAGGAATCTGAGCTTCGTTCGGATTTGATTCGATTTGAAGCGACTCGTGGCTGGTTGGCAATGACGCCTGGTTGGCGCCTCTTTGGCGACTGCCACTTGACTTTGGCGCCCGTCCGAATGCCGCTCGAGCGCCAGTTGGGGGCGGGGTCGGTTGTCTGTCTTACGACACACGCCTCATTCTTGGCCCCGCCTCCAACAGCAGCGTCGTCGTCTCTGTTTGCATTTGTGCTGCGGAGCGCACTTCATTGGGTTTACTTTCTTGATAAGAGCGGTTGAAGTGTTTGCCAAAGGCACGTCTCCAAATGCAATGAGATGGGCTCCCAACACCAGCTCAGCACACGATTTGGCTCAAATATTGACTTGCACTGCAATTGACTCGCTGACTGACTGACTGACTGACTGACAGACTGACTGACATTCACATTAAAGCCAATTTCTCATATCGATGCGCTACATTAAATATTCACAACGCAGCGCTTTTCGCCCATCCACAAAAAAATACTTGTCACAAAATCGAGCGTGGCTCGCATTTCGGGCCATGGTTGCCACAAAGTAGACATCGCTTTCAATTAAATTCGCTAAGAGTTGCACCCTTCAATTAATTCAATTGTGGCATCAGTTGACGTACACGTGTGCTCAACTCTGTCTCTGTGTGTGTCTCTCTGTGTGTGTGTGTGTGTGATAGCGAGTTGACATTTTCGCTCTGGGCTCGAGTGCCTCAAAATTGTTTTTCTATCTGCTGAAAAACAATAAAAATCCACAAATAAATTTGAAAATCATAGTTTTTTGATACACTATCTTTATTACATTCTGTATTCCTATATTCTATTTATTGTATTCAAAAACAAACATCATCATATTTTATTTATTGTAAAATATCATTTTGACCCACTGTGCACACACAAACTTGCAGAAGGCGAAAAGTCTGAACGACATAAGCGCCTCAATTTCAGCTCGGCGCATCAGTTGTAACACATACTTACACACACACACACACACACACACTCACACATCAACCGCAACAAGGAATAGCCCTCAGGCACACACACACGTGGCGTATACGTGATAATTTTCAGTTGCACCTGTTCTACACGAATTTTCTGCAAACTTAACAGAGAGTAATGGAATTGCCAAGGTGATAATAAGTTAAATTTCTCTTTAAATCTTAAACATGAATATTTAAAATATTTTTGCATATGGTTTATGAGTTCCAATTCAGACTCAAAAGATGTGAAAATTCTGCTCAACTTGTTACAAATTGTTCAAGTTTGCCACAACAAATGGATTCTTTTAAAGGGAATTCAAAAGTTGAAAAGCGCGTCAACTGAAAGCGACTCGTGTTATATCTAGCGGATGTCAGCCAACTTATCAAGCATAAAAAAGTGTGTGCAGTGCCAACACCTTGAATTAACCCAGGGACTATATTCACAATCACGTGCCATAGCAACAAGCAACTAAATTGAATAGATTCCAGTTGAGAGCATGTCCTGGCCGTAGCCATGAAGTAGCAAGAATGTAATTAGATTCAGAATAACGTCTTCGTGGGGGGGCCAACTATAGCTAGAGACAGGTTTGTGTGTTAGAGCTGCAGGGCGCGACTGGAAGATATCCTGCAAACAGCTGATAAATAATAACATATTCAAAACAAGTAAGAACGTTGCAGTCGGGCGTTATCGACTGCTTAATACTCGTTCACGTTCTTAAATATAGTTATTTTGAAAAAATTTCGGTATTTTGCAATTTGTGTGGTGCTGGGGGTGGGGGAGAGTGGAGGGTGGGGGGCTGGTCGTCGGCGAAATTTTGTAGCGCTCTTTAAAGGAGGTGACCAGTTATCTACCCAGCAAATGTGTTAACTCTAGCTTAAAAACTGTGAGAGATATAGCCATTTAAAATTTTTTAAAGTGAAAATTTATGCATTTTTGAAAAAAAAATTGTTTTTAATTTTTTTCAAAATTTCAAATTGCGAGTTTGCATTTTTAATCGGTTTTGCTGGCCACAAATAGTATAAAAGACAAGATTTAACAAAAAATTCTATTTAGTCAGAATAAATGTTAATTATGTATTAAAAACCGTAATTTGCGTTTCTTCTTTTTGTACTGTGTGTCTTGAAACTTTGAAATAGATAAACTGAGTATTACGCAGTCAGTTAAGCCTTAAAGTCGCCCCAGCCTTTCTAATCTTATAATTGTTAGGAATTTAATAAGTTTCTTTCTTTTAAGGAAATTAATGAAATTTAAATACACTTATATAATCCCAAGTTATAAAGCTGCTCTTAACTTGTAAGCATATGCATATTAAGTGTGTTTAAATTGTTATCGATTTCAATTAGCAGGCAACTTCAGCTCGTTGCCGTTCAAGTTCAATAAATGTTACAAACGTGGCTGGCAAGCCGCATAAAACAAACTGTTGTGTACAAATTGCCAGCTAGCATACATATATCAATCATCCTGTATGTGTGTGTGCGTGTGTGTGCGTGTGTGTGTGTGTGTGTGACTTGCAAGCTGCTGCTATCTCAAGATTACAGTGTGAAACGAGAAGCTGTCAGCCTAACGAAGCATCACATGACAGAACATGCAGACGCATTCACATAGCCAAACACACACACACGCACTAACACACACATACGCACACACACACACACACAAACACCCATGTAAGTTGCAGGTTGAACAATTTCTGAAAATCTGTTGGCACTTTAACGGATTTTACTCTTTTGCCTGCAATTGCCAATTTTTTTGTTTTGTTTGCCTAAGTGCAGAACGATAGAGAGAGAAAGAGCGAGAGAGAGAGAGAGAGAGAGTCGAGCCACAGCGATGGCAGTTTGATGTTAGCACATAAATCATGCATCAATCATTCATCATCAATCATCGGCATCAGACAGCTCAGTCGGCATTTGCTACCCGTTACCGGATACCGATGCTACTCGTCACTCGCTACTCGCTACTCACTACTCGCTACTCGCTACTCACTACTCGGTAACCAGTTGCCAAGTCGGTTACTTGACATTTACGAGTAATTTGAATGCCATGTCGAGCCTAATCCCATTGAAAGCTGAGACATGAGCCCGCCTGGCTGTCGGTTGCCTCTGTTTTCCTAGGCGAAAGTGTTGCCGACTCCTCCTTCGCCGCCTTCTCACGATGAGCCTTAGCCAGATGCCATAAATTATGCAGACACATTACCGCCTGACATCGTACGGCTACAGAGTTCATCGTGCACCTACTTTGGCTGGCATCATGTGTTTTTACCATATTTTCAACATGTGATCCCAGGCACCCAAGCCCAATTTCAGGACCTATTCTACTATTCCACTCACATCATCATCAGCATTCTCATCATTGTAGGGGCGAAAAAATGCGTCAAGTAACTGCTAAGTGCATAATAAAATTTTATTATTTTTCAGCTTAAAGCGGAAATGAATGTCGTGCAGTAAATGTGCAGTGCACACACGCACACACACACACACGCACACATACACACAGCTGGGGGTCACACCCTGCGTTGCAATGGAAAATTTGTGCGGCACATAAGAATCACACATGGATACATTTTAGAGATGGCAGCAGCAACTATAATTGAAACACGATTTGGACACGAATATTTTTTTATACCTAAGAAAAAATTAAAAAAAAAATCCAAAGCTGTTTTGGTTTCTATCATTAACCAGTTTAAAAATCAGACAACATAAGCTTAAAATTTCGGTAAATGAAATTCAATTTCTTAATTGAAATTGAATATTTCTTTTAATAATAGCAAATTTTATACGAGTGAGATGTGTTGTGATAAGTGATCAAATTATTAAATCAAATATATTCGTAAGGCAACAAATTAATAGATTAAATTAGGGTATTTTAAGCTAATACCTAATTTTCGATATTCATAATTTTTAATTGTCTAAGAATTTATTGTCTAAAAGTTATTTCTTTTAAATTAAAGTCCTGATTAAAGTGAACAATATGCTGAAATCGATATTTCTTTCATTAAATTGTGGATTTATCACAATGTCATCACAATTGTTGCTTTTTTATTTTAGCTACACGATGCAAGGCCCATCACTAAAAAAACACACACACACACAATTGGAGTTTAGATGCTGTCGCTGGCTTTCAGCAATTCTTTCGTATGGCCCAAGTAAATGGCAGCAAATTGCATTTTAATCACATTGTTGTCCTGGTGTGGCATTCAGGACGAACAGACATCAGCCAGTACCATTAGACGTTAGTTAGCAAGACAGCCAATGGGCAGGGTGGGGGGAGGGGCCATATTTGCGCCCATATGGGCCACAATAGCAGCTCAGGAGTGCTCAAGTGGGCTTCGGGTATCAGAATTCTGCTTTGAGACTTAACCAACCATAAGATGACCTCTTCAAATGCATCGTTGTCGTTGACCAACAATTGAGTATTGAGTGGGCTATCAGAGGAGATCAAGTGCCGGTTGATTTATTGAGAATTGACAAACACAGCAATTGCATTGTTTTCTATTACAGAGTTTGTCTGTGTTAACTACGAGTTTCAGTTGTTTATGTCCTTATGCAAATAACTGATATTGATACCAAATAATTAAATTGAATTTAAGGACTTTACATTCGAAACTCAACAACTCATGTGAGTTTTTATACACTGTTCAAAAACTGTTAGTATTTAATATCGACAAAGCAAAAGATACCGAAATGTTAATATATGTTACCAATGATCACATTTGGCCTAAATAGTTTATGCCGATTTCACAATTACTTAATATTATTATTTATATAATTAAAATAATAACAAAATTTAGCAAAAGTCGATCGGAACAGATATTATTATCAGCATCTATTTGTACTTTTTTTAGATAGTTTGTCATAATTCACTTTTTGATTGATTGTAAAAAATTGGAGTAAAAAATTATGCTTCAAAAATTCTGTTCTTTGAATACTCAAACTTTATAGAGCAACATTTAAAATAGTGAAGTAGAACGGATCATATTTTTTGATTTTCGCATGTGTGGGCAACGGGTGGAAAACTGAGGAATAACACTTCAAACAAAATCGCGGATTTTCTGCTAGTCTTTTATACACACATTTCTGATATATATATATATATATGTATATAGGTACTGTGTGCTATATTTGACAATATTACCTTTTTCCTATTGCTTTGTTCGTATTTGGGCTTTGAACTTTTTTATTAGACTTTATGCAAACTCACAGGGAGACTCGTTCGCTGCCGGCATAAAAACTAAAAAAAAATTCTACAACGGCTGGCAGAAAGCTAGCTACACACACACACGCACACACACACATGCACACACACAATTCGCACACACGACCGCTATGCATGATAGAGAATGCAGATTAGTTTCTGCTCCTTTTATGGCCCATGCAATGGAGCACGTTGCGCATACGACCTGTTATACGCTGCTCGCTTTGACATTTTAATTAATAACCCAGGCAAGTGCAAGCAAGTGTGTGCGTTTCTGTGAGCCAACTTGGTTGAATATGCAAAATTTTGAAAGGGCCAAACAAAAAAAGAAAAAGAAAAAACCAAGAAAGAAAGTGATAGTTGGGATTGACCGACTTGTAGATACTCTAAACCCAGCGATCTGTTGTTAAAAACATTTCAATGTTCTTGCATACACAAATTCATTACATAAATTATATAATGTTCAATATATAAATAGTTTATGAAATAATAGCATAATTTTTATATAATTGTATGAACAATTCAAAGCCCAAGTGTAGAGTATTTGAATAAAGGTTTTTTGATATTTGGGTTGAGTGGTATCAGAAAAGCGAAATATTTCAGATTTTCTTCACACTAAATTTGGGGCCTCTAGCTCGTATAGTCTCCGAGATATACTAAGAACACCAAGTCTGCAAATCGATATTTATCGATATTGATGAATCTATTTATCTTTTGCAGTTTCTAATATCACTGCTAATCAGTCTGATCAAGAATAAATAGTTTATGGAGTCCCTCTGTCTGTTGTCTGCAGTTGCACAAATTCAAGATACCCTTTTAACGCATTTTCAATGGGTTCAGGCTATATACAAAGCGTTGCAATAAATATGTTTCAAGCCGGACTGCAGTAGAGCAGTGACCCGCTGCACCCGCACCTTCACACCACCCCAGCTCAGTTGGTGTCTCTTATTATTTTTTGGAAAATAAAAACCGAAAAGAAAAATGTTTAGCGAAAAGTTTGCCGGGCATTTTTTTGTGTTTTTGTTTTTGTGTTGTTAGATCTTGGTGGCTCGTGGCAGCCAAGCGGCAGCCCAAGCGGATTTGGCCCATTTTATTTTGACGCTGGCTTTTATATAAGCCACCAGGCCATGTCCCACTGGCCACTAAAGCGGTGGTGTGGGGGAGAGGTAGGAGGATTCTTTGCTGTGGCTGGTTACGTGTGCGCAGCCAGAGATTAGCTAAGCAGAATTGACGGCCAAAGCGTTGAGTGTGCCTCCACGTGTGTGTATGAGTGTGTGCGTGTGTGGGGGTGTGTGGCGGATTGACAGTTGTGTTAAGCGCAGTGCGGGAGACAAGGGGTGGGGGAGAGACAAATGTTGCAGATCGCTTTTCTGGCTGCTGTAGGTGGAATTAGCCTCGTTAATAAAGCGCCAGCGACTGCGGCAGCAAAAGTGGCATTTAGGGACTTTTATGGCCGCACTGTCTTGGCCAACACCAAAAGTTTGGCTCGTTAAAATAAATTTCGCTTTGTTGTTGCCGATGCCGCCCCCCTGACCCTGACCCTGCCCCTGTTTCGCTGTCGGATTTCGCTTCTCGCATTTTCGCTTTTTGAGTTGCGCGAAATTTACGCGCTTTGCCGCTTTTATAGCGCTTTTGGGGCCAACCCCCCGTTGTTTCGCGCATTTGTTTTTCTTTTTAGCTGGTTCCCTTTTCTGTCCTTGTTGTTCCTGCAGCTGCTCCACTGAGCCACTCTAAGTTACTGCACTGCTGGCCAAGTTGGCCACCGCTCCCAATTAAATGCTGGCCAAGCTCTTTGCCAGCCGATTGAGTTGCACTTGCGCTAAAAAGTTGCGTACAGCAAATACTTTCGATCCGGACAACATGACAACGGCAACTTTAACGGGCTGCCAGGCCAATCAGCAACAGCAGCAACAGCAGCAACTACTGCAACAACAGCAGCTGCAGCTGCTGCACACTTGGGAGCCATGGGTCAGTGTCAGCAGTTTTGGGGCCGGGTCTTGACTTGCAAAACTCGCAACTTGTTTTTATCACCAGCGGCATTTTTTATCTCTTCACTTTCGGCTGTTGCAATCACCTTTTTTTCAATATCTTTTCTTTTTGCCACTTTTTTGTGACTTTCAACAGAAATTGTTTAAATTTGTGAACACATTTTTACTTATTTTAGTTATTAAATTTTCTTAGCAAAAATATGGCTTGCGAATAAAGAAAGAATGTACAATTTCTTAATTGTGTTGATAATAGAAATATGTGTATGCATCTTCAATAAAATGTATCTTTTACATATTACATTTTGTAAAGAAAGAAAAGAGAAGAGTGTAACCGGCAGCACAATACTCGTTTACAGTAAAAATAATAACCAAAATATAATAATAAACGAAAATAAAGACTGCATCTTTTAGTTTTTTATGTGACAAAATGTTAAAATTAAATTATCTAATTACCTTACCTATCTAATATAAAAGAGGTTTGTGTCTTGGGCGAAACTAATTTGAACGCTAGGTGGCGACACATTGAAATAAATTGATTTAATCGAACTTTAAAACTTTTATATCAATAAAAGTGAAAAATTGCAACAGACGAACACACAAACCGAATATACTCGTTTCACTTTGTGAACGGGCATAAAAATGTATTAAACAATCTTTCTACGATTTCCATCGGCATGACAAACAATCTGTCAAAGGAATACTTAAACCTTTGTCCATTCGATACTCGGTTGTTTCATTGTTGTGTCCTGGCATGCGATACGGCTCATTCCTGTCAGCAGTTCAGACCACAGTTGCGTTGCCGACAACTCATGGGATTATCACAAAAAGAAAACAAATATGAAGAATGAATAAGAATACGTTTGTTAGCTGTGGCGAACACAAAAAACCACATTTACTTGTCAGCAGCTCTATTATAAAAAAACTGCATCACATTTACTTAATGGCATCTTTGTTTTATTTTTCTTTTTTAAATTTAATAATTATCAAATGTCGGCCCAGTGCTAATTAATTACCTAAATATGTTTTATAAAATAATGCAAAATAATTGTAAAATCATTTTATTTAGTTTATCATTAAATTGATTATAAACTATAAAATAAAATATAAAATGTTGCAAATTTTAAGAAAAACTAAGCTTAATTTTATATTTTGTTGATTTTGCAGTTCTTAAAGTAACGCGATTTTAGAATTATAATTTTGTTTATTGTTTGAGTCTGAAGCATTGTTTTTGGCCAGCTTAAAATGGGGCTAAACGCTCGTCAGCGTAAACGCCTAAGCGTATGCAACGCGAATTTGAATTGCTTGAAGTGCCTGCTGTTCTCGTGTATATGCCACACGACATGCACAAGTGTGAAACACACACGCACACACACACACACACACACACACTCACACACAATAAGTGAAGGTCATTTGTAGACCAGTTTATTTTGCTGGCGACGTTTCGTTTTGAGTTTTACGCTGCTCGAGGCGAATAAATTCAAATTAAAATGAAATAAATAACAAAAAAATGCGCTTTGCATACTTGAGGGTGAGCGATGGCCGTGCTGTGAGAGGAGTGTCAAAAGTCAACGTTAGTCACGTACAACAATCGCCGTCGACGTCGACGTCGACGTTGACGTCGGCGTTGGCATTTTTACATCTTTTGTTTTAAGCATAAATCGTAGGCGAGTCCAGCGACAACAACAATGTTTGCTCAACTACGTCCCCCCATCCACCTCCCCCCCGTCAAGTGGCACCCCAAGTGCCACAATTGCCGCACTGTGTCTTAAGCTTTGTGTCTCTGTGGCTGCGACTGCGGTTTCGCGTATTTCACAATAAATTCAACGGGCCGCCAGCATTTTACATTAATTATGCATTTCGGCTGCCTTTTATTTTGCCGCACTGATAACCGTGGGCGTGGAGAGGGGGCCGAACACACAACAATTGATGACAGATGGAGAAACTGAGCGAATGACAAAACAGACAGACTGACAACTAGGCTGCCAGTCTAGTTTCGTTCTCAGCTCGCCAGGGAGATGACATAACAAAGGGAGAGAGAGAGACAAATGATGTGCGACTGACATTTTGCACGCCTCGTTTCCGTTGGTCACATTTGAATACACGCTTCTATTTTATTTTTTATTTTATTTATTATTTTATTTTATTTATATGTATTTTTTATTTATATAATATAATTGTGATTGTCGTTTGTGGTATTTTCTCTTTTCTTTTTATAAATTGTGCACAATCACAGAACCGCTACTTGAATTGAATGCTAATGTTACACTTGACTCACAGAAGGGGGGCATGGCGCGGGGGCGGTTGGTTACATCTTGAACAAAACTGACAGAAGTTTGGAGTGCATCAAACTGGATGCTGCTTGGTTGGCATTGAAGTATTAATAATTGAAATTGGCCTCGAATTGAGTTGGATTTGTTTTTAAGGGGACGACGAATCAAGCGAAACCGAACAGTGAAACCTAAATAAGGAGAACGAGCAAGGATCGAAATAAAGAAAGAGGTGAACAGACAAATAGTTAAATAAAAATTGTAAAAGAATGTCTTGGAGGAAAGCAGCAATATCAAACAGCTTAAATAAAGAACAATAAATTGTTAAGTAGATAAAATTTAAATGATGAAAAAATATTGGTAAAATGCTTTTGAAAAAGATGAATAACAAATTACTAGAAACAATCGGATATTGATTCGAGCCGTTTTGTTAAGAATAAATAAATATTCTTTCATGAGAATAAATCACTCTTCATTTCGTTGCTGTATAAAAAATAAAAGAAATTGAAATCAACTTTACTGTCCTTAAAGTTTACACTTCATTTGGTAATTTTCAAAATTATCATACAAATTTTCTTTTTTCTTTTTTTTCCAAGTATAAGTTTTTTTTAAGAATATATTATTTGATATGTAAATATTAGTATACACAAAGTTTCAAAGTTCTAATAACTTTCGGTTCTTTTCATTTTCTTGCATAGAATATATTTAAATTCGTGTAAACTGTGATCCTCATGTTTTTTAGTCCTCCATCAGATGGACTTTAACAGTCTATTTACATTTTCTCATACCACACATCATATTTTTTTTCCGCTTTTTACAAATTACTCGAAACTTTTTTTTGTTTATGGGTCAGTTGATAAATTTCTCTGTAATATGTGCAAATAGTTTCAAATATTCGTTGCCCGACCCCAACTAACTAGTTATGACAATCTTTCGTTATTTACTTGTGAGCGGACAAAATTTCAAATTTAATTCAATTAGTTATCTGTGTGTTTTTTTTTCCTCTTCTTTTGTGGTGTGGGAAAACAGCATTTATGAGGTTGGCAAATATTTAGTAGTATGTACATTGTATCTGCCCAAAAGTCCGTTTTGCGGCCTGCCCGACAGCAGTCGGCGGGGGGTGGACAAGAGAGAGAGAGTATAAAAACGAGCACGTAAAGGGAAATTTAACATGTGTTTGGCGTGCGACCGTTTGGGCGCGCAGGACGGACTTGAGGGGGGCAGGCTGGAATTTGGACGTATCTTGACGAGCTTATCTTGTGCCTTTTAGTGCTCGACGGCCTGCTGGACCTGGCTGTTCCCCCTGCCTCTTAGAAATATATATATATACATATAATTTTTTTTTCTTTTTTGTCTGTATAATGTCTTGTTCCGTTGCTTTCTTTTCTCTTACTCTGCTTTATGTACTGTTTGCCCCGTTGTACATTTTCGGTGATTTCACAAAATTGATGGCTCGCTTTTGGCATGACACGGCGCCTCGGACCGGTGACAGGGAGCAAAAGGAAAAGGAGAGACAGTGGAGCCCAGCAAGAGCCCTGGCGACAAAGCAGACAGTTCTATTCAAAAATTCATAGATGCTCTGATTTGCGAACGAAATGCAAAGAAAAGGATTTACGCAAAGGACATGAGTTATACGCAAGCGCCATTTGAAAGCATCAAGATCTATCTATCAGCCAGACAAACGCAAGTACCATAAATAATAGCCAGATTTCGCGGAGTGAAAGCTGCCAGCATTTATGGTACGTGCCAAAATAACATTTGTTGCACGTGCACATTTCTCATAGGTAAATCTGTCAATCTGAATGAATGAGATAAATGGTTACCATTAGCTCTGTGCACATTGCCCATATTTTTCTTGCATATTTCAAAGATTTATCGATTTCGCTACACACGGTTCAGTGAAAATAACAAGAAAAGCATTTTTCAAAAACGAACAAGTTTTCTCTTGAAAACAGCTAGAGTAAATATATTCATTATATACATTTATATATTTATAATCGATAATCAATAATCAATAATTGATAAAAATCGATTTACAGCTACGTAATCAGCACATATTATATTCTATATGTACACAAGAATTCCCATTCTTTTTTTTTTATTTCTACACTTTATTTTGCCTCATCATTAAATCTAGCTATTGAATTTGTAAATTACAATTAGTGTTGGGTAAAATTGAATTATCGATGTAAATTTCAATTTCGATATACATCTATCGATTATTTTGTCCCAACGACCGAAATTCTGATGTATCCATTGAAAATTATCAATACGAATTTTTTATACGATGTAAGAAATCGAAAATAAAAAATTAAAAATCATTTTTCTTTTAATTTTAGAACATAAGATCAATTTTAATGTATTACGAATTTCGGGATTCTTAAATAGGGCAACTTATAAATGTTTCTAAATGTGAGCGCTGCATCTATTCTGCAGCTCATTCAACTACACTGGCGGTGCAACAAAAGCAAAGTGATTTATCTGGACGTAAGTGTGGGCCATCTCCATAGTTGGCAGCAGAGTTCGAGTGGCAATTAAAGCTGACCGACGATGCGGCTGTCATCCAATTGCAATTGAAATGATCAACAGGACTTGGCTGGCAGCTGGGCCAAGGCCGAGTCAGTGCCAGCGCCAGCGCCATCGCCGCCGCCAACTGCAAAGGCACTTTTGGCCACTTGGCAAGCGGAAATTAGCCTGCAGCCAGGCAACACTTTGATTGCAGGCCGAATGATGGATGTCAAATCCAGGCTCAGCTATACTTAGCTCACCTTGGAATATCAGGCTACAGCCCACACAGCTAATGTTGCACATTGCACACTTTCTCTTTTACTTTCACTTTACCCACTTTAGGGTTGACACCACACACACACACAAGTCCATTGGTTCGGTGTCCCCTCCAATTGACGTTGAGTTTTGCTGGTATTCAATTACAGCCTATTTTGGGGAACGTAAGGAAATATAATACGAGATTTAATTAACCGCTGTCAAGGATTAGCATTTGAATTTGCTAACTCAAGTATCAACTAAAACGGGTATATTAGCTAGGAAGAGAATGAGAAGAACTGGCGACTAAATAGACTGCAGTATTATATTTTGAATAAAGTGAAATCAATTTCAATAATATTTAATATTTTATGATAACTTGTTTTTAATTCAAATTTCAGTTAAATACAGATTGAATTGCCAATGAATAATTAAAATTTTAAATCTTTAAGTTTCGGGTGAATTCTAACAGCTGGATTTTAATATAGATAATATATATATATATAAATATAATAAAATATATAAATAATATAGATAAATTTAATAAGCTTGCAAAATTGAAGAGAGACTATTATTTTTTATATTCTCAAAATGATCTCATATTCTTAATAATGATCCCGATCCGGATTCGGATCAGTACTATTTGAAAATTATTATGTTGCTCGTTTTTAACTATATTCCTCACTTTATATTAATATTATATTATATATAATAATAATACTAATAATAATAATAATAATAATAATAT
This sequence comes from Drosophila paramelanica, assembly GCA_035043915.1. Taxonomy (NCBI): domain Eukaryota; kingdom Metazoa; phylum Arthropoda; class Insecta; order Diptera; family Drosophilidae; genus Drosophila; species Drosophila paramelanica. The sequence continues at coordinate 1,239,773 of JAWNMO010000559.1, read as the reverse complement.
AGTAATAATAATAATAATAATAATAATAATAATAATAATAATAATAATAATAATAATAATAATAATAATAAAAATTTTTATCTTATAGTAATATAGCTTTTTTATGTTTTTCTAACTGATCATAGGATATCTTGGAGTCACTTACTTCCAACATGTTTTCATTCTAACACACATTCAACATCAAAGTTAGCGAAATTAGGCGTCGTCGCAACGCGACGACGACGACGCCCGAATTGGACACGAGGATTAATAGAGCAGGTGCCAAATAGAAATAGAGCAGCAGTTGGGCGAGGTGCGGACTGTCACAGCTGGGGCCACGTGCCACATACCGCGCACCATGCACCACGTACCACGTGTCGTATGAGCAACCTGAAAAATCGGTGTCATGTTAATGACCGATTAGCGCTGCGTGTGTGCGCGTTGAAGGTGTGCTTAAGAGCCAAAAATCCGCGACCTATTCAAATTTGCATTGCCAAAATAAAGCCAGGGCTGGAATTGGATTGTGATTTTCTCGACAATCGATTTCCTTTAAATCCAAAACAATGTTTCAATATCTACTGCAGTTAAATTTGCTAACTATATATAAAAAGTCGAAATCGAAAGCCAAGCTTGGACAGGTTTCAAGAGTATTCAAATACAAAAACAAAAAAAGAAATAATTTCACAACAATTTAATGCATTCAATAATTCAATTGCAGTCTAACGTGTTATGGTCAGAAAGTGACAATAAATAACATTTTGTCAGATTTATATTAGTTTGGTTTTTTTCTATATTTTCTGTTGATTTTTCTTTTTCAAAACCATAAATTTTTTATAAAATATTTAATAAATTGAAATCTGGAACCAATTAATTAATATTTATTAATTATTTGTTCACGCTATTTTTTCCATTTATATTTGCTTCTGTTCATTTGAACTAGGTCACGAGACGTCTGCAAATGGAGCGTGTATTAGAAAGAAAGCCGGAAATGAACCACTCCCCAGCTTTTCGTGCTGGACACTGTTAAGTTGTGGGTCTACTTTTGACCATATATGGTTATGCCGGGTTCTTGTTTTTGTTTTGGGCGCATAACAAATTTAATTTGGGCACGCACAAATTTGTTAAAATGCGTCAATGCCGCCCGTGCTGGCCGCCAAGGGGCGTGGCAGCGATTAAGGCAATGCCACCTCGTATCGCAAATGGACTTTTACGTTTGTCGCAACTTGACCCAAACCCTGGGCGTGCGTGTGAGTGTGTGTGTGTGTGTGTGTGTGTGTGTGTGTGTGTGTGTGTGTGTGTGTGTGTTCGCGCATACCTGGAAATTGGATTTCGTTTTATGCAAATTTATGCGCACAGATTGAGTGACATTAATGGATGATGAAGTCGTGGCAACGCTGCTGGCACCGTCAGCCAATATTAAAATGTTGTGGGGTCATGCACACCACGCCCACTACTTGGCGGCCCCCTACCAGCCGCCTGTCGCAAGGACAAGGACAAGTCTCCACAATCCAGCTGAAAACGCTGCATTCAACCGAATTCAGCTGCATTGAAATATAATAACAAATTGCACACAAAGGACACAAAGCCGGCGACTTAATTTTTAGCCAGAGAAAAGCTGTGCGTGTGTGTGTGTGTGTGTGTGTTTGTAGGAGTTCAACATTAGCATTGACTCCGTCTGTTGACATGCCCACTAACTTTTGCTTCTACTCCCTGGCCCAGTGGCTGCTCATTAGGGACCGCTCGTGTTTTTTTATAGCCATTTAAAACATTTATGGCCAACCATTTGAATGGCAGGTGAGACGCCGGCGACCTTGCTCATTATGCTATTGCGCTCTCTTTCTCGCCAGCTGTGTGTGCGTGCGTGTGTGTGTGTGTTTGAGTTTGTTGCCATTTTTAATTGTCTGTTTGCTGAGCAGGGGGGGAACGGGGTTGTCGCCACTTGGCTGCTGGCTGCTTTGAACCGTCGCCTGTTCGTCCTGATTGCCACTTCTGGCAATTTAATGCGCGCTTTCACAATTTTTTTTTACAGTTACAATTTTCGCCAGTTGTTGCTTTGCTGCCTTTGAACATTTTCTCTCAATTGTTTACTTTTAGTTTGCTTTCTTTTTAGCATTTGTTTTGTTGTTGTTGCTTCACAAAATTTAATTAATGTTACCAATTGTTGTTATCCGTAGGCGCAGAAACTTTCATTAGGCCCTCAATCCCGGGGCAATGATTTTTTTTCATTTTTTTTTTGTTTTGTTTTGAAAGTGCTTAAAAACACAATTAGCCTTCAAGTAGGCAGTTAACTTAATTTTCCCTCCTTTCCAGTTCAGTTTTTATTTTTATTGTCAAGTGGCGGTCGCCTAATTTTCCAAATCCAGCTTATTCTTAAATCAATTTTAAAGCGGGCCTAAATATAAATATATATATATGTACATATATATTTTGAAGTTGAAACATATGAGTTCACTTTTATTTTATATTAATATTTTTAAAAGAACACAGTCGAAAACTATTGAGCTATTTTTCTTAAATAAAACTACATCTTTGTTGATGTATTTATTTTATTTTTTAAACACAATTTGAAGGTTTCTTTGGTATTTTTGATTTTAACTAGTATTTAAATTTAAAGTTTTGTCCCATATCTCGTTGGATTTATTGCTAATAGTACTGATAAAGCTAAATCACCAAACAACGAGCAGGTTGTTTCCATAGCTATTTCAAGAACCTCCGATTTCAAGTATCGGCAGACTTTGCCATCGATCAATCTTTCGATGCTTAAATTATAACGAGCCAAACTGTGTGCTTTAAGTTTTTGGTACACAACTGCTACTAAAAAATATGCAAGAGCTAATTGCCAATGTTCAAATTGATCGAAACGACAGATAAGTTTTGTATATAATTTGTATATAATCTTAAGTACGATAAATAGTTCGGAAACTATGTTCATCAGTAAATTAGCGCTAAAAAGAAATACAAATTCTCGTTTTAAATTTAGCTTTGTTATCACTGCTTTGCTCGTTTGTTGTTTAGACTTTATAATCGCTTTGCTTCTCACTTTCGCTTCTCTCTCTGTGTTGATTGCTTCACCTTTTTTCCGACTCGCTTCGCAACTTATTAAGCTTTCTGTTTGCTTATCGCTTAGTTCACTTATTGGTTATAACTGGGCTTGGGTTGTTTCTGCATTTGCGAGTATATTTCTTAGCAAATAATCGAATCGGTCCATTTTAATTTTGTGTCCGCCACTTAGTAGCCCCGGCACGTTCCATCTACCCACAAATTCAATTACAAATAGCGACAAGCGCTGGCTGTCTCTAGTTTCCACTCGTGCTTCCACTCACTCCGGCTGCTGCTGCTGTTGCATATTCTAGCAGCGAAATGTCTCAGAATGTCGCTGAAAAATGGATGCTGGACGTCTCATCAAATTGGGTCAGGGGAATACAAATATTGAAAATTTTTTGGAAGTGCGCACTTAAAATTTAATATAATTACCTCCATTTGGGAGCCCTTCTTGCCCATGGAGCCGCCACCCGTGTGGCCGCCGCTCTGTGCGGCATTCATCTTGTTGTTGTTGTTGTTGTTGTGGTTGCTGTTGCTGTTGTTCTTGTTGTTATTCTTAGTGTAACTGAATCTGTTGCTCTATGCTGCTTCGGCCTGTTGGGCGGGGTCTCAACCTCGACGCCTGCCTTTATTAACAGCTCCACACAGACCCGACTATTGATAATTATTGCCGTTATTGCTGCTGTTGCTGCAGCAGCGGCTAAGTCACAAATTATGGCCAGCACACGGACCGGCCAATAAATCCTAGCGGTCTTCGTGTGGCTGCTGCTGCTGCTGCGACGGCTGCTGCTGCTGCCAATTCGCAGTCTCGGCCTCCTATTGATATTTATGTGCTGTTCAATGGTTCACGCAGTTGTTGCTTTTTTTTTGTTATTATTTTTTGTATTATGTGCAATAACAAGTTTAAGGCTACATTTAATATTAAGTCACGAAAAGACCTAATGTATAATTATAATATATATTTTTGCTCGTATATATGTATATACATATATATAGACACGCGATATTCTCGTTGGACAAGCGGCATTTATTTTTATGTTGGCGCTTTTTCGCACTTTGGCACGCGCCTAAATTCAATTTGCAATTTCAAGTTGCATATATATATATATATATACACAACTTTTTTACGCTGTTTACATACTAATAATGTGATACTAAAACGAGAGCATTGACACCAACACTTGAGCATGATCTGGCCAAACAATGGGGTTCGCAATGGCAATGGGTACAAAGAAGATCCAATGACAGCGGACAGCTAGGCGGAGAAGGAGGGGGAAACTGACAGCGACAGCGACAGCGATACGAACTGAAGTTAAAACTTAAATAAGCCAACACCAACACCAACAACAGCAACAATAAGATTCTGTGTCTCGAATAATGTAACTGAATACGAGTACTTGAAGCGCCAACCTCCCAGCATCGGATAACTGTGGCTGCCACCATGTGGGGGGAGGCTGGTGGTGGGGCTGGTATTCTCAAGATGAAAGATGGCAACACTGAGCTGTTGTGTGGTTTGGCAACCAAGTGGGTTGGGTTGGGTGCGTGTGGCAACTGTTCGACGTGGCAGCTTAGTGGTTTAATTGATTTCCAGCCGCGTTGGCATATTTAAACCTATTTTGTTTTGTTTTTATTTTTTTTTTATTTTGTCGGTTGAAAACTTTGCAGAAAAACTGTTCTCAACAATTTTAATCTGAACTTAACTCAAACAGCCTTTAAAGTGAATGAAGACTTATGATAATTAAATAAATAAACTAAATATTACTCAAAATTAAAAGTATAATTTAATTAAGAATTTTAGAGTATATTTGATAAATCATAATAATCATAATATCTTAACATTACGAAAACAAATATACTCCTTGCTTTGCACAGAATATGTAAAAAATAATTTTATACATAAAAAGCACAGCAAATAAAACTGAACAAACAAAAAATAAATTGTGCCCTAATTTAATTTCATGGCACATAAAATGCTTAAAAAATTAAAAAAAAAAGAAAACCTGTATAACTTCTTGGATTTATTTCGCAGGTGATAAAATATAAAATGTGATTTAATTAAAATAAATAAAGTATTCATAAATTATGTTACGCCCAATAAAAGGATGCGACATTTCGAGTGGATATGAAATTAAGTTCTTAATAAGAATGTGACAGGAACAGAAAGAAGGAGAGCGAGAGAGAGAGAGAAGAGAGAGGGGACAAGTGAAATGACTGCATCGGGGAAATGGACATTAGACATTAGCCAAGCAAAGCGAAATATGATGAAGGCAATTTGTTTGGGTCGATCCAAGCCTTTGATAAGCACAACAACAACAACAACAACAAAAGGAACAACAGGCATAACTATAGTCGAAACTCAAAGCTGGACTCGCTGGCACATGTGTGAATGTGAGTCCGGTTGCGGGTCAGACGGAAGTTTATTCTGATTGTTGTTGTTGTTGTTGTTGTTGTTCTTGTTGTTAAAGTTGCTTTTGTTAGCTGCCAATTTGACTAAAAGTTTGCACAGAGATTTAATACGCTTTCGGTCAAAGAATGTTCGTGGGGTCAGTAATAGAGATAGCGATAGGGAAAGGGAAAGGAAAACCGAATTCGGAAGGGATAAGTAAACAGAGAATGGCTTCTCATTTGGGAATCAAATAGAACTGTGAACGTTTTGTTTTTATGCGTTTGCTACGTGATTTAATTAGTTTGACTCGTTGGCAATTAGAGCCGCCTGCCAAAGGCATTTGTCTATGGCTAATTACCAGGCATTATTAACATATTGCAGTCGCTGGCAATGGAGCAACGCTTTCCCCAAAAAAAAACAAAAAAAAACGTGCAGACACGCCAGCGTGTCTCACACGTACAAACACAGAAACAAAAAACCAAATACAACAAAAGGGGACCCAAGCGATAAGCGCAACATCAACGCTGTCTCCTATTTACTATGATAATATGCCAGGACAAAGGCGAACGGCGAACAGAAAAGGACAACAACAGAGCCTGAAGTCGACTAATAGCTACCCAATATTTGGTACAAGAGAAATAATATTAATCATCAAACAATCTTGATAAATAAATCAAATAATAATTTAATTATGCAACTATTACAGGATTCTATTTTTTAAATTTTTAAACTATAAAATCTCAGGAATCGAAATAAGTAAAAAAAATATTGAAATATGTATATATATGTATATATATTAAATTATTTAAATATAAAATCTCAGTCATATATTGTAAATAATCACATTTTTTGAAAGCGCTATGATTTTATTTAATATTATTTTTTTTAAATAAAGTTACTTCTTTATTAAAAGTGCAGTATTTATTATTTCTTATTATTCATAACATTTAAAATAGTTTTTTCCGTTTGTCTGATGTACTTATTTCGCACTATATACTATATCCACGCATATTGAATATTATAAAGATTTTGTATTGAAAAAGAAAAGAAATGTATTCTCGAATTTTCTTATATTAAAACATTTTCTATATTCATAAAGATATGATATCAAAATCGTATCGATTAATTGACTATAATACGCATATACCCGCTTGCAGATCAGCTGATGCGCGTGTGAGATGCCGCAGCACGCAAAACAAAGAAAAATTTGCAGCAGCAAAAAAGTCACAGATTTCAAACTCTGGTAAGACAATCCCAAATAAATAAGGTAAGAAATCAGCATGCAGACGGCGAGCTGCGTACTTTCGGGTGGCGGATTGTGGCTGCGGAGAGCGGGGGTGTGTGTGGGTTGGGGGTACGTTTCATTTTAGTGGCTGGCAGCAAATAAAAAACCGTAGCATACTGTGGGGGGGGGGGGGGCAACCAAACAGCAGCAGCAGCAGCAGCATCTACGGGAATCGGGAATCTGGATGCGCCCAGGGGCGGATTTGTTGGCACTAGCAATCAGCAAGCCAAAAACGAAGAGCAAAGATTTGCTTGGATTTGCTACAGGAAGTGAAACAACAACAAAATATAGAAGCAACCAGCAAGAGCAATTTGCAACATTTATTTAAACAATCGGTGGCAACGGGCAGCAAAGGAAACCAATTTTTGATTGAGGCATTCTTCGGGCAAATGGATCAGATGGCGATTGGAATTTGATTGCAGCGACAGCAGCCGCAGCTGAAAGGGGACACCGCCGCAATTCAGTTTGATTGAGCAGTGTTAAGTCCGTTATATCCACTTGCCAAAGTTTAGCAGTCAACTGGTCGTATACTTCATGCATAGAGACAGCGAAAAATTGCGAGATTTTGCCTGCTTTGCATATACATATATTGAGCTTGAATATATATTAGAACACTTTATGGAATGTACAAAATTGATATAATAATTAAATTTTTTTTGATATTTTTGAATATACTGGAATTTAATTTATTTCTGTATGCACCACAAAATAGTAATAAGTAATTATTATTGTCAGCCTTGATAATATTTAGTCCCACAGAAAATAAGCTAATCTAATCTCAATCTAATAATTTAATTTAATGTTTGTATTATAAATTGCATATACAACTTTTTTTTGGTAATATTAATTTAACAAATTTTATAAATCATCCCAACATTTTTGGAATCAAATATTTCATTCTTGTTTAAGTTCGGTAGGCATTCAATTTCTCATTTTATAGCGCAGTTATTTATTCATCTGTTTTAATTATGATTTTGCATAATGTTGGCTTTGGTTATTTGCAGTATTGATTGCCGAATTTTAAATAGAATTTGGTTTAATTTTGTGTCAATATTATTTGAGATTTATGCATTATGATTTATTTGTAGATTTTCTGTATTTACTTATTGCGGGCTGCGTTGTTAATCAAACAATTTAATAAAATTAGCACTTTTGTTTGTATTTTGCAGATGTCACTGGTAGTAAAAAAAAAAATGCAGAAAAAACGGACGCACAACTAAAAACCGCAAGGAAATGGGCGTGTTAAGTAAACACACACCCAAACACAGACACATACGCACACATACGCAATGGGGAGGGATGCACGAAATGAATTTATTGCAATTGTGCAATTGAATTTACAGCAATTTGCGTAGCGCGCTAAATTCAAACGGCCGACGATCAGCAACAGACGAGCACAATGACAATGACCATGGCGAGGACGAAGACGAGGACGTGGCAGGATAACGAACGAAATGCCTTCGCTTTGGCTGCCAGTTCGCGCGAGTGTCGAGAGTCGAGTATCTGAAAGTCGCGGGCGACAGTGCGACTGAAGCGGTTGGCGTTGCGAGCAGAACTGAGAGACGCCGCCGGACGAACGCACATGTGTGGCACATGGACGAGCCTGACGGAACGGCCACGGCTGGCCTGCTCTGCTCTGCCGTGCTCTGCTCTGGTTATCACAGCATGCGGCAGGCTCTTGTGCCAGCTTTCGCAACATCTGCATGAAAGCTTTTGGCGTGTTGGCCATTGGATTGTGGCATGCAAGCTTTTTCGGCGCCATCACGTGGCAAGCGCCGCAGAATGCGGCGAGCAAAACAAAACAGGCCAAGACATTGTCAAACTTTTGACAACTCTGTGTAGCACACACACACACACAAGCACACCACCTGTCACATGTGTTAGACAGCCTTTGGCTTTTGTTCATTTAGTTGATCGCTTTGCGCAAACGAAACGTTGCGACTTTCAAACGTGCGCATTGAGACGGCCATTATTTTCGTTGGCCAACTGCCACGCCCCCCCTCCCAAGCTGAGCTGAAAAGGAATTTGTGTGCCCAGCAAAAAAACCTTTTATGCCTTTTAACCCAGCTGAAATTCAAAGTATATGCATATATATATATATGTCTATATATTTATGAATGTGACCGCAGCCATCACCGGCGGGCTCTGTGCGGCATTCAGCATTTTCGCTGGACTTTGCAGTCATGCTTGTTAAGCAGTTTTCCGTTTACGTTGGCGCTGCGTCAACACTTTTCCAAGTCAATTGAAAAACATTTTCAGCCGAAAGTCGCACGCAAAGTTTCGCGAGTCTGTCAGCAACAAACTTGAAACTAAGTAGATGGCTAACAATTGACATCAGCAACAGGCCACGTTATAAATTACTTTTGCTCAGCTATATATAAAGTTATATATATATAAATACATATTTATATATATTTCAAGTGAAACTGATAATAGTTTTGTTCACTTTCGGATTCGAGTGAAAGCTGTGCAACACGGCGTATGCTTAACGTGCCGCACTTGACTTAACTCATGATTTATGCTCACCAAAGGATGCTTTTCTACTTTGCTGTCAGTTGTAGTTTATTTGATTGCAACAAAATACGTTAGCAGCTTTTTTGTGGATTGCGTTTGCAAGTTCGCAAGTTTCAGGCAACTTTTGGTGTAAGACTTCGACTAGCCTGAGCTTGGCAAGCTTTAGTTTGTTTCAAGTTTTAAGCTTTAAGCTGCTTTAAAGCTCGCCGTTAAAAACTCAAATCAAAGTTGGTGGTAATAAAATAATTATTATTAATTTTTGATATTTATAATTAATATTTATATTAAAATGGAGGTATCTCTTTAATTACTTGTTAATACAATATTGGCAATAAATATTTTAGTGTTGTGCAGTGTCTGTCTACCTGTCGATAACGATATATTCTTTTTATAATTCATTAATTTGGTGGCTTTAGCTTTTACAGTTTCTAAAATATGTTTAGAAAACCACGTACTAATATATATATAGTATAGGACAGAAACAGATGTATACTTAGATAAATCAATTCAACATATCGAACTTATCAAGAATATATATATTCTATGCCTGCATGTAACTGTTGTACCTTTCTACCCATTTTCAATGAATTCAGCAACTCGAGAATAAATGTTTCTTTTTGCATATTTGCGATAATCTAGTTTAAAAGTTCGATGACTTTATTGGCTTGATTATTGATGCAGATGCAAACCTACAAGGATCTGATAAATTTGTATATTTTTTGATTTGATTTTTTTCAGACTGGGATTACTTCTAGTTAATGTTGTTGTGCACTTTGTTTGGGATGGTGGCATCTTCATTTGGCGGTCCCTCGCTGCTCTTTTCTGTTCTGCACTCGCCATCAAGAAGAAAGATGTGGAAAAGTTCAGTTATTGCGATATTTGCGCTACTTTTTCACAGCCTGCACAATTCCCTAAAGGTGCAGCAGCGAAATGAATTCAAGCGTGAATCGTGAATGGGATTAAGGGTAGGGGGTGGAAGAGAGGAGGGGGATGAAATGAGGGGTTCCGCTTGCAGTGGATATTGTGTCTGTGTGCAGCTCGGTGGTTATCTGGAGCAGAATGCGGAAGGCAGTTCCCGTTCTGCGTCTAACGAATTCATCAACACCACAAAAGATGAAGAAAAATGGCAAACTAAGGCCAAGATGCCCGAGTTACTGTTACAGCTACAGTAATAGCTGTCGTTACACCCACAGAATACACTCAAACAAGCACGCAGAAGGAAATCGCTCGTTGCGGCCGCCCACAAGCGGTTGCGGAAGCGGATGCGGCGAGCGGGCCGGATGTGTTGACAGCCACGCTGCGATGGCGTCTCCATTGGACTTATGGCAAATGCATTTGTTGTGTGCAACAAGCTTCATTCCCTATTTTCTGAATCCATCCCACACACAAACAGACTCCATCATTTCAGCACTCAACCCTTCAGCGCACTTCATCCATACTTATATTTTCATTCACATTTATGAGCCCGGCTCTATTTGGACAAATGCCATTTCGTAATTGCTTGGAGACAAGTCCCACGAGTTCATAATTAGAATCCAGCTGGGCGGTGATAATGATGCCTACATTTCTGGCGAACAATTTTACAGAAATATGATAAGGCGATTGCAACAACAACAACAAAAAAATTATTTTTATTCTCGTTCGCGATATGAAGAGTATATTGGGTCAGTCAGTCCGTTCATCTCTTTTAATACATGGAATTTATATACTTATATTGAAAAAAACGTTATGAAACTCTATTAATTTCCCGCGATTTTAAAACTAGATAAATTCTTGCAGTCAGATTAACAAATATTTTTAAATCTCGTATCCATTGCTCCCACATTTCAAACACCCATAACTTTGTCAAAACTGAACCGATTGGAATCATTCCAATTTTAGAAATGCGAATTTATGTTTTTAATCGCTTTTGCTGGTCACAATTAGCAAAAATCGATAAAAATTTGACTTGAAAGATCTCATATCCACATATCCCTAATTTCAAGCACCCATAATTTTGTCAAAACCTAATCGATTTTCATGTTTGATGGCATTTTGGTCATAATATGTCCTCTAAATTGATTTTGTATTTAAAAAATATGCAGTTTTGACTAACAAATTTGTTCATATTTTTTGTACAAAAATTATGTTCTTATTGTGGGTTTGTAAATGTAAAGGGAAATTGGATACTTTTAAGTAATGGGATTTCAATTGAAATAATTTAGCTTAGCTCTGGGTTCTTTCCAGTTAGCTTGTAAGTTTCGAAATTATTCAACTAGTAATCCCTGAAAGAGGTTTCAACCGTATCCAGATTCAATTGTGCTTCACAATTGTGAATTATAGCTGAATAGGTAGTCGAGAAATTCGAAAATCTATGGACAGACAATTGCTGACTGCGCTGCTGGGGATTTGCCTCTGTTTGGCATTGAGTGTGGGCCTCGACGAGAACGAGGACCAGGACGAGGATGAGGCGGTGCTGCGTTCGTACAATGCGCCGGCGAAGAGGCCCAGATGCGTGCCCGATTCCGTATGGTGCCAGATTGGGGACTGGCCGCATTAAGATATCCGGAGCCGCAGAAGCAGCTCGCGCTTAAATTGGAATTCCAGCCACAGAGACCGCAATTGTTGCGCAGCAGCGACGATGATGCCGAACGCCTGCTGCGATACGGCGGCAATACATTATTTTGTCCGGCGAAGAACAGCAAACGTGTGAGCTACAAGAGGCCAGCGGCGAGGATGAATACTGAGGATGACTATGACGATGGTGAGGATGCGGCCGAGGAAGACGATGTTGACGATGACGACAACGACGATAGTGGAAGGGAATTTACAGCACGTGTCTCCTGCCTAATGCGCACACTGTGCGCGAACACAAAATCACTAACCGATGACCTCCGGGCACTAAACACGGCCCTGTTGCCACTAAAGTCATCCGGACTGCACAGAGCTCAATACACGGTCAAATCGACGACTTCAAAGAAGAGCGACCTAAAGCAACCGAGCTACAATCTCAACGACTACTTAGATGTGAATGATCTGGATGCTGGTGTTGATGCTGATGCTGAATTGAAGCGCATTTCCAGCCAAACGCAACAAGTGAAGCCACGGGAAACATCCACAGCTGTGAATCGAGCCAAAGAAAGCGACGAGGAACGCTTGTTGCAAGAACAACCGAACGTGAAAGAGGAGGCCTCTTTCAATTACGTGGAGGTGCCGCTTATTATGCCTTCTGCTCGATTAATTGTGCCGCCGTTTCTGCAGCTCCTTAAACGCCGATCGGCAACGCCGTGTTCAGTGAAAGGGCCCAAATTGTTTAATAGTCAACGCTATCTGCAGGCACTCAACGAGATGCGCTTGGTCAGGGCGGTGCATGCGGCAAGTGCGGCTCGTTTGCGGCAGCAGCCGACCAACTCCGAGATGCTGAAAAACGTCAACGAGTTTAAGGAGAATCTCAGACGTCTGGTCTCAAATCGGGCGCACATCGAACGTCGCCTATCGGGTCTACTAAGCAGTCTTTCCCATCAAGTACCACCATGAATGGAGTCCACCTTATAAATACTGATATTGAGACTACCTTAAAATACAATCACTTTGCTTTAATATCCATTTTAATAAAAATTTTGCCAACTATCCTCATAATATTTCTGACATTGACTTTGCAATGAACAAGAGAAAAAACCTTATTGTCATGATTCTTTAATATTTTGTTTAACATTTACTTTGTACTGTATTTGCAGTGGACTTAAAAATAGACTTTAATTTTCTTAACATTAACTTTGCAATGAACTTAAATAGGATACTTTAGTTTTTTAACATTAACTTTGCAATGCACATGTGCAAAATGGATTTAAAAAATATACTTTAATTTTTTATCATTAACTTTGCAATGAACTTTAATAGGATACTTTAATTTTTTTAACATTAACTTTGCAATGCACATGTGCAAAATTGCCTTTTTTTATCGTTGTGATACTTTAATTTTTTTAACATTAACTTTGCAATGCACATGGGAAAAACACCTGTTCTAATCTTCATGATACTTAAAGATTTTGAACATTAGCTTTGCAATGAACTTAAAATAGGACCTACTCCTCTACTCATGATACATTAATTCTTTTAAACATTAACTTGTCATTGCACTTTAAAATATGTAAATAAATTGAAATGACTTTTGTTCATGAAATTTAACTAGCAAGTTGTTTAATAAATGCTGCTTTTTCATTTTGGGTTCGCAGTAGGCTTCGTTTTTCAGTCAACTGCTTTGGCAGCTGTTTCGTTTGGGTTTCAGTTCAGTCCGGAGAGCTGCTCGAAGCGACGTTGACAAAATGAATAAGAAGAATGTTTTCCTGGCATTTGTGTTCTCTTTTCTACTTTGTGCCAGCTTGGCCGAGAGAGATGCGGGAGACTCTAGTGCGTTGAATCAACGTGGCCTATACAACTACGATGAGGTTGGTGGCCAACAACATTCCGTGGAGAAGCGGCGCCGCTCCATTTATCGTGACCCTGGCAAGGAGATGGGGAACGAGAAGAAGAAGAGAACGGACTGGCTGGACTTTGCCGCTGCCGATGAGGTTTTGGCTGCCAACGAAGCGCAGCTGCAACAGAAATACCAGCAATCAGATTCTCACGTGGTCGCCATGCAACCAGACAATGACAAGGACGACGACGTCGGCGATGTGAACGCCGATGCCGAAGGCGCTGCTGAAGGAGAAACTGATGCTGACGCTGCTGGCACAGACAATAACGATGCCGATGCTGATGAGTACGAACATCCGCGCAAAAACAAACAGTTGCACAAGAAATTGAAGATGCTTGGTTTTGTTAAGGTTAAGAACCAGCGACTGAGACAGGAGAAGAGGAAGGAGGAACTGCAAAAGGAGGACATTGGCATGGCACAGCACGGCGAGGATGATGATCAGCCGCAGTAGAGTTGCTGCACTGAGACTTGGTAGACTTCCCATGGATTCTTATATTTTATATTCTAGCAAGCGTATTTTAAGTGCTGATATACCTGATTCAAGACGAGTATTCGAGGTTTAATATTTAATGTATGTAAGAAAATAAAATCTACATACAATAACAAACATCTTTTCATACTCTTTTACGAAATGAAAACAGTATATTGGGTTTGGGTTGAAGAAGATGAATGAATAATCTCTTCTAAAGATTCACCCGAAAATTTTTAATCACGTCCACTTCCGAACCCAATGGTACACAGATCGAAAATTTGTTGATAATAGGAGGACGGACTCTTTTATTGTGTTATCGGTCGGTTACACCCGATTGCAACGTTTTAAATTAATTTTAAAAAACTTTTATGTGTCTAAAAAATACTAATTAAATAAATAGATAAAATACTTTAACTTATTTGGAATTCGCTTACCAGCTGTATTTCTAACTGTTCTGAAGTGTTCTCCCACATTTTCCTGTGGATCCTTTCACTATTTTTTTAATATTTTCTTTTTATTTCTTTTACGGGGTTTTAGTGCCGATGCACTGATAAACACGCACAAAATTAAAACGAGCTCATCTCCACTCACTTAGCACAGTAAATTGTTTATGTACTTGAAAATGCTGGACATGGGATACATACGGTTCATGGTCATGTCCGTCTGATGGATGAAACCTTCAATCACGAGGAGTGTCGGCTAGTCAATCAGCTGGACGCTGTTAAAGCGACAGTCGCGACAAATTGGCAATAGTGGATGTTGTCAGGCGTTGCTGACAAATGGATACTGCGAGTGCAGGAAGACCATTCTATTTCATTTACCAATTGTCTCGTGAGTGCATTTGAGTGTGCACAGCTCTATGTGAGTGTGTGTGTGTGTTTTTGTTGCAACTGCCAGTGAGAACAATGGCAACGGATGGAAAACGACAGCGGACTCGGCATTGCCACAAATGCGCATGTATGTAGTGTAGTGTACGCTTCGAAAAGAAAGCAGTGAAAGGCGCGTGTCGAATATTTTTAACTAAATACTAAAATATTAAAAAAAATAAATAAAATGCACTCTTTCAATTAATCTGAAGAAAATCTAATTTTTTTTAATTTTTTTTTTATAAGTTGCAAAAATCACTTTTATTTGTCTTCATGTAAAACATAATTGAAAAATTGAATGTTTCATAATTTAATTTTTTCACATATACAAATTAATAAAGATTTAAATTTAAAAAATGCACAGTTTTCATCACGCACGACTTGTCACGACGTGTTCGTGTCACCAAAGCAAACACAACACGCGTTCAACTCATTGAACGGATGCGAGTATGTGGTTAACTGCGTGTGTGTGTGTGTGTGTGTGGGGTGTGTGTGTGTATTTTGGTGGGCGGTCATGTTTGCCAGCTTGTCGCTTGAGTTCTTTGGAAATCGCTCAAAGCCATTTTCAAATTGTTTTCGCAATCACAACAAAATCGATTTGTAAATATTCGCTATTAACTTAAGCTTCACATCACAGTTACACATATACACACACACACACACACACATAGGCACGCCCACTCAACACATATATGACATAAAGTGTTCTTAACGTTCTTTTGTCTACTCTTGGGTCCTTGGCCGGCCTTGCCTTGCCTTGGCTTGTCTTGGTCCTGTCTTGTCTCGTCTTGGGTCTGGGTTGGACTGGGCTGGGTTGGATTGGATTGGATTGGGCTGGGTTTTCTTGCGCTGCGTTTTATGAGCTCTACTCGGATCTTAGCCGACAATTACAGGCGACGGCAGCTCAAATTTCATTGCACACTTCAAGGCGAGAGAAGCGTGTCGACATTTTGTCTAGCTTATGCTTGGATATTGTGATTTATATTTGCTGATAGCGCAATTTCAAAATCGATTTGTAAACGCAAATGTTTCGCCCATCGACCGCTAAACCGTCGCCCTTTGCCCCCGTCCAGCTTCAGCTCCAGCTCCGGTTTAAGTTCCAGTTCCCAGCTCAAGCATTTATTGTTTTTATATCTCGAGATTTGAGTTTAGCCACGACAATTGTTTTTTCCTTTTGCTGTTCCTTTTGCTGTAAGATTATCAGCATAACGAAACACAATACCCAAAATCACTCATATATATATATCAACATATCGATATATAAATATTTTAATGTTGGTGGAAAAAAAGCGCATGCAAATTTCTTTGATCGAGTTCCGTTCGCAACGTTTCCATGACATAACGGTATCACGTATTGCATTAATTACACAAATTGAAAATTGAGTATTGTACATTTGTCCATTAAATGTGGATTGGATTGCGTTATGCACACGAACCGAAAATACTTTTATTTATTTAATTAAAAAACACTTTAAAATGGTTATGGTATAATTTTTTTTGAAATTTCTTTTTCAGATTTAAAAAAAAATACATTAATTTTTATTTGAAGAGCTCAAAACTGTTTATTTTGTATCTGTCAATAAAAACATTGTTATTTATATTATTTATGGATATTTTTTATTTAATTAAGATACACTTTGTAATTGTTATGGTATTATTTTTTGTAATATTTCAAAATAGTTATACAAGTTTTATTTTGTCTTGTTTTTTGGGGGTTCAACTTGAACTTTAACTAAAATAAAACCATTTTAAATTTTTATATTACTTGAATATCAAGTTTGATCTGCACTTAGAACAGCCAAAAGACCGCATTCTGTGATTGTTATATTTGTTTATTTCGTTTATTTGCTGTTAGGCTTATATTAAATATGAGAAAAGCCAGCTTAAGCGCTTTATTGAAATTGAAATGATGCGGGATGTGCGGCTGTTTAATAATGGAAATGTTTTGCATAGCTGCGCGCAACATGACGTATACTTGATGTTCTTCTGCTGCTCTCCTGACGTTCTATTCTGTGCTGTTTTACTTGCGCTGCCTGCCAGCCTGCGGACGGAACAGCATAAATATCTTTAAAGCGAGCCACGTGAATTATGAGCAGAAATATTGCGGACCTTAACTAACCATGCCGCGGTCGCCGCAGCGCCAACATTGCACTTTGCACTTGAGCTGCGGTCCCCCGTCCAGTTGCTGTGGGTGTGCAGCAGCAGCTGCTGTTGTGTGTGTGTGTGTGTGTGGGTGTGTGTATATTTGTCAGTTTTACTAGGCAAGGTCGAGCCTGGTAGCGCTGTGAACTTGAACTTTTTGTCAGGCCAAGACTAACAACGGCAGCAGCTGCTAGTGCGGCTTTAATTATGGCAGACAACACCTGACGACGCCAACCTTTTGGGCCTGGCCCAAAGAGCTGTTGCACCCACGCGCAATTAGACGCAAAGCGAAGCGGCAAACGCTAACAGAGAAAGTGGTTTGTGGAAGAATTTTACTTTGCACGCTCTGCGCATAAATTGTCATGCAAAGAAATTTTTGCGCATACTTTCGAAGCGACTGGCACGCATAATTCTATTCCATACTGTGCTATTTACTTAAGAGGCGTAAAAGTTTCCATGAATTATGTGCATGGGCCGCCGCGTCAAACATTGCGACATGACAGCGCCAACATCCCCCCAATCCCCCATCCGCGTCCCCACCCCACCCAGGCGACGAATCATAGTCACTGGCATAATCATATTCATGACAATATAATGACATCGTTACATAGACAGTCGGTTTAGGCCCAGGACCACGTTCGCAGGTAACCAAGAGAGAGAGAGAGAGATAGAGAGAGAGAAGTCACTTTGCCGCCGGCTGTCCATTAGCCATGCCAGCACAACAGACTTTTGTCTTACATCCAGCTTCTTGTCCTCGGCTTTGAACTTTATACACTCACTGAACTACGCAGCGGGAGCAACCGCATTAATCATAAAAAACTGTGATGAGTTTGCCACCGTTTTGGCCACCTTCTGTTTGTCCGTCAAGCACTGAGTACACTTCGAGAAAAATATTGTTATTGTTATTTTAATTTTAAACTTTTTAATTTAGTTAAATGCTGTATTAATTATTAAATTAAATTCAGAAATTTCCAAGTTTACTGCAAAATGCATGGTAATTTCTTTCAGTGTATAAGTGTTACTTCATAAGTTTAGAATGTTTTGCAAACTGCTTAAGGTAAGCTTAAACTTACAATTCTGCAGATACTCTGCTCCTTCAAAATGCAATAGAGTATATTAACTGATATTTGCTAAGATGTAACAGGCAATAAAATTAAAAAAAAAAAATATATATATATAAATAGGTATACAAATAAATATTGTCTTCATTTGCAGACTTTCAAACGTTTGAAGTTTGAATTTTTGAAAAGAACTAGAAACGGGATTGCAAATGTCCGTCGGGGAGGGGACACAACCCAACCAGAAGCCAATGAATACAGCAGTTGATGGAAAAATAGGGCTTAGCAAATATAGGGCGCAGTCAATTTTCTGCTTTTGTACAGCTTCTGTTCGGGTTCAACGAACGCGATATTAACAGAAGGAAAACAGAGTAGGGTGCGGCACTTATTTTCTTATCAAGCCAACAAAAAAATAAATATATATATTCATATATTTGTATATATATAAAAGAAATAAATAAAAACACATCCGCTATTCACTATTCACCCTTAAAGGGACCGCAATTAATAAGCAAATAGCTTTTTAATACTATTCAAATATTGATTACACACAATATATATATATATATATATATATCTATATATACAAGAATTAAATGAAAAGGCAACAAATTAATTGAGGATTTAATTAGGTAATCAGATTTCACTCACCGAATGCTGCATCAATTTAAGCGTTTTGTGTTTAATTAGTAATTCATTCATTGTGTTTAGTTTTATTTTGGTTTTAGTATTTATTTTTTTATAGACACAGATACACACAAGTACATTTAAGTATGTATTGGATTGGTTGGGTGTATATTAGATGTATAAGTCGTTGTTGTATGTGTGTTTGTGTGTGTGTGTGTGTGTGTGTTGGGGAGTAGAAGAGAAAAAGAATAATTTATTTTAAAATGATTGCATATTAAACTTTTGATTGCTGCGCGGCAGCGCTTTAATCACAACAAACATACATATTTATGGATATTATTCATGTGTGTCTGCGTGTGTGTGTGTGTGTGTGAGTGTTGTCAAGGCATGCACATTATAGTGAAAAAAGATAGAAGAAGACATTTATATATACAAAAATCTAGGGAATATCACAACTATATAAACATAAATACATAAACATTTACCACTTACCTGAACCAAAAGTGCGTAGCGTGAAAATGACAAAGAAAATCTAATAAAGCCCCAAAGCAACTGACAATCAGAAAAAGGGCTAACTGAGGTGGTGGGGTAGGGTGGGCGAAACGCCAGCAGGCTTTGGCAAGATGGCCAACATTGGCAACTGTTAAACGCTGACATCTATTGATTTTGACAATAAAAATATATACCAGAGCCACAATAGCTGGCAAAAAGAAAAAAGGGTAAAAACGCAAAACTTTATTTGATTGTTTGGCACCCGCAAACCCCCCTAAAGAAAAAAAAAATAAGGAAATACCAGAAAGGACAAAAAAAATGAAAGTAAATAAATATGGCTTTAGGGTAGCTGCGAACTGCGTTCCCTTTGCCGCAATCAGCTTTAACTGTTCTGCCATATTGTTAGATATTTTACATGCCAGCGAGTGTGCGTGTGCGTGTGTGTCTGTGTGTGTTAGAGGCCTGCGGGTGCCTGTTGCCACAGCAAAATGTCACGTTTCGTTTTTATTTCAATTTGCAATGTGAGAGCGCACAACAAATCTGATTTTGAACTCAATCAAGCTTACTGCTCTCGGCAAACGGTTACGCCATATTGTACAGGTTCATCTTGTGTGCATGTGTGTGCCTGAGCGTGTGTGTGCACTACAACGTGGCCAGCATTTAATTCGATTAACGTGCACAAAACACTCCACTCGACTGGCAGCCAGCCTTGGCCTTGGGTCCGTCACAACATCAACGTCCTGGCCAGCTCATCAATTATGCGGCAGTTGTTGCAAGTGTGGCAATTGTTGCCTTGTTGCCGTGTTGCCTGCCTGCTGCATTGAGCCCCCGCATGACAGATCAGTGCACTGGCTGCTGAACAAATCAATTTGACAAATTGCATAAGTCAACCAGCTTGAAAACGCCCACCAGCCACGCCCATTGAGTTATCACAGCAATCAGAGCAACCTGATTACATATGTTAAACAACTTTTTGCCAATTTCACATTCGCTTTTTGGCGACAAGCAAATTGGTTTAGCGTGGAGAAAGATTCGATGAGCAAGATTAAAAAATTTCGATTACCTTTATGACGCTCACTAGAACACACACACAAATACACACACATTCATAAGAAATATTTTCCATAAAAATTTCGTTGCTCAAGCAAAACGAAAAACAAACAAGCCAAAGAAATATTTGCAAATCGAACTGTGCATCCTCTTTCATGCATGTGCAACTTTATAGATTTAAAAAAAAAATGAAAATAAAGAAAAATAAATAACTAAAACGTATTTGAAAATTGCCTCACAGCAGGTTGAATAGGAAACTTAATCCGACAGCCATAAAGGAAAAATATGTAAAAGAGCACATAAATTTTTCTCTTCTTTATATTGCATGGCAAAACATCAGCAGGATATGTAATTGTCGGTGTTGTATTCAGTAATTTGTCATTTGAGAAAAAATTCCGATTCACCAGACAAAGATAACTTTTTTTAAGCCAAATGTAACGTTGTGTCGTTTGTTTTTGTTATTTTTTTGCATAAAGATTCTATTTTTGTGGAAAAGGGAATGAAATAGTAGAAGAAGTACACTAAATTTGTTAAATTAATACTTCAGTAACATATATATGTTTAAAATATTCTATCAACTTAAATTGTAGTTAAAGTTTCAATAAAAATGATGACAGAAAAGCGAAGCTAATTTATATAAAAATCTGTTTTATATTTTTAAAAAAACGAACAAGAAGTTTTAAAGAAAATGAGTACGATAATTTTAATAAAATTTTTTTATAAGAAAAGCTTTTAGGATTTAAAATAAAAATGTTCAGATTTTAACCAATGTTAATAAATATATTTGCATTCTATTTGTTTTCCTTTTCGTTTTATTAAACGAATATACAAAACTTATGCTTAAAGAATTCATGCAACTTGGTAAGAATACTTATCTGATTAAGGAAATTTTCAATGTAGGTGTTCATCGGAAGTAGACCAGCTGATGAGGGTGTACAGACACTTCCATGCTAAAAATAGAACAACAAACCGAACAGAAAATAGTGCAAAAATGCCATGAATTTCCCACCCAGCTTAACGTTGGAGAAAACAGATGCTCTCTGGTGGTGACATAAAACTAGCCAAGTGGGCTAGGGACTCGGTTGAGCAACTGAACGGAACATGGTTGAAAGGCTGCATCGGCAGCTGTTGCAAGTGCAGCGGCGGCTTTGCCAAAATTCTATTTTCATTTTTATGGTGCATAATCAAATGGCTGCACTTGGCAGTTTAATGAGCTTGTTTCACATGTCCTTTCAATGTTACCGGCGGTGTCCTTGAAGGCCAGAGAGAAAAACAAAATTCGCAAAAATGAAAGAATAAAAAGGGAATAATCTGAATAGCTGATCCCATGCATGCACATCATTATATAGTGGGTTAAATACTTTCACAAGTGTAAGGCACTTTTTTTTATATGTTTACTTTATTATTTTTTTTTTAATTAAATTCGGGCATTCAATTATGAGACGGCTCTTAGCTGCACTCGTTTTAATACTGCTTTTAACGGTACCGTAAATTTATCGTCTTTCCGGCTGGCAGTCTCAGAAACTAGTTAAACATAAAACTCGGCTACAACGCAACAGCAAAAAGTTTGCTATTGTTGTTTGCGGTGGGTAGACGAAAGCTTTCGAATTAACATGGCCAAGTACAAGACGTTAACTGAATCTGCGTGCATGTGAACGAGTGGGCGAAGCAGCTGCACAAGATGAAAAAAGCACCGGTAAACTAGTTAAGAACTCGAGTGCAGCCACAGCTTTCTCATTTCCCGAACAACCATACCCAAGGCACATCTATAAATACAACAATATTGATGCAGTTTTCGCTTTGAACGAGTCTACAGTGATTTGATCGGGTCGGACTCGAAACTACCCTGTACTCAGCTCCAACAGCCGCAACAAATATTCAAGAACAAAAAAAATCTATACATAAATATCTCCAGTTTTATTTAAAAAATTTACCTGATAAATAATTTTAAGCTAGCTTCAAAACAGTTCTTATGTTAGTTAACTAAACCAATATACTCTGTTTAATTTGTGTACAGGGTATAGCATAAAACAATAAATAGAAAATGCATCTTGTTGTTCTATAGAAACGCCTCTTCGTTTAATTACGCATTCGATTTTAAACCCATTGAATACAGTCACATTTAAATACTTCAATAGGATTTCGAAGAAAACTCAATTTCTCGTCTTAGACACGTGTATTTATAAACTCATTACCTTTTGCTCGGTGACGTCATCGACATAGTTGTGAAGGCTTAAGACCATGTTGCCATTTAAACGTAATTAGCAAGCTTTCCAGCAACGTGTGTGCAAATATGATTCAAATAATTTTCCGTTTGAAAGAGAAAGCAAACTTGGCAGGCTTTGTTAATTGCCTCGAGGCCGGTGAGAACTAAGCGCAAGCGAGGTTTGAACGCAACTAAATTGAAATACGATGGTTGATTAAATTATATTATACCTTATATATTCAGTTGTGGGCGTATCTTACTGTGCGTATATTATTGAATTATTGAACAGTTGAACGGCTTATGATTCATTATTCACTACGATACTTACGCTGAATTAAAGAAATAGTTGTAAAAGCTACGCGAAAGTCAATTGATTAGAAGTTAAGATTAGTTAAAGTAATCAGTTATAGTACCACACGGGATCATAAGAATATATAATCCAGCTGGTCGTCGAAATAGTTGCAACTACTTTCAGTTAAAACTAAGTTACGAGTTAAATTTGACAGAACCAAAACAGTTGAAGTTGAAAATTTGTATGGAAATGGAAATGGAAAATGGAAGAAAAGCGAGAAATATGCGCACTAAATGCCGAACAGGTTCTGCAGCCAGTATTTGCCATAGAAAAATACTAGAGTTGAGTGTGAAATGGATGAGAAAATTACAGAACACAACTAAAGAAGAAGACGAACACGAAGGAGAAAAACGAAAGCCAAGTCAAATATTTGTCTAGCTAATATGCACGCCAATGAAAGTTGTGCGCTTTTTTTCTATAGATATAAGCAAGTTGTAAGTATATATATATATACATACATATATATCAACATTATATATATGTATATATATTTAAAAGATATAAAGATGTTGTATATAAATTTTGATCTAGACGTCACGCACTTTGCTACTTAGTTAAGTTTAGTTGTGAGTTGTAAGTAAGAAAAAAGGTATTTGTTTTTGTTGTTGTTGTTGTAAGCATGTTTGTTTTATCTTTTTTCAATTCTGTTATTGTTTACTTGGTACTTACCCCGATGCGTCCCAGCAGCAGGGCGTCCATTTCGCCGCCATTTTGTGCCACCGGCACTGTGGTTATAACGGATATGGTCGGTTCCTGTTGCGCGCTCAAATCGACCGACATTTTGATGAAGCCGCTTTATGTGTAGGTGTATATATATATATATATATATATATATTTTTATTTTTTTATCGTATTTTAAAATGTTTGTTAATGTTGTGAGACGCGCGCGTTTTTATTGTACTCAGTTGTGTTTGTAATTGTTATTATTGTTATTATTATTATTATTTTTCTTATAAATATTTTATTATTATTATTATTATTATTGTTATTAGTATGATTATTGTTCTTCACTTGGTTCTCAGTCGCTACACTTCATAACTGCAAAGCTGCAAATATAACTTCAATTTTGCATATATGCCACATTCATAACTGTACCACGGCCAATTAATATGCAGGCTTGTGGCACTTTTAATTGGTTTACTAATTGAATTCTAAGCGAATCAAAACCACTTGTTGTACTTCTAATTGGCACAAGTGTTGACCCTCAAATTTGTGGTACATACCAAATACCAATAAGCAAATCAAACCTAAGCTGTCGTTGCTCTTGCTCGATTTTGAGGCATAGAAATATAGCATTTTATGTTTTAATTCAACATGTTTAGTGCAATGATTTTAATTCAAAATTAAATTAAAACACCAGACAAAAATGTACTTGAATTCATGAGAATCGCATAGAGCGGTCTAAATGACCCTGCCAGACAATTAACATAAAGTTGCAAGACTTGACGCAAACATTTTCCTACAAAATTTTGCGTGTGTGTAAGAACCGATGAATTTTCATCGAAAGAGGCAGTACTTAAATTCATGAGAATCGCATAGAGCGGTCTAAATGACCCTGCCAGATAATTAACATAAAGTCGCAGGACTGGACACTTGCATTTTCCTACACAATTTGACGTGTGTGTAAGAACCGATTAATTTTCATCCAAAGAGATGTTTAGAATTTTTAAAAACATCACAAATAAGCATACTTGTATGTTATCGATTTTGATTGTTGTCATTATGATTATAACATGTTTTGCATTTAAGCAAATCGCATGCCCTAAAAAGCCATAAATTCCGTTAAGAGCTGCCATTTCGAGTACAATTCCAATTAGCCGCATGCTAATTAAAGTTATCAGCTGGAAAAGTTATGCATCTATTGGCCTCTGAGTGGGACTGACAGCCACGTCTGTCAATAAACACCGGAAGACATATGACAGCTGACAGGGCGCAGGAAGGGGGGTTGGAATCATTGAAGTTGTTTGTGTATGTGCCCGTGGTGTTGGTGTTGGGGTGTTGCTTTGACGGTAGGTGTGGCCAGGGCAAAAAACTCGCGGCTGCTGTCGCTGACATATTGAAATTTTCATTTCCTAAGCAAAAATTTTGTAACGATTGTTGCTGTTGTTGGGTGCGGGGCCAATGCCATGCCATTTCATACCCTATCCCTACACTGCCTTGCAATGCCACACGCGTCGTATGCGCAATTTGTAAGCGCTGAAATTGGTATTAACGGTATTACACGCGCTTTACGAGCAGCCAGAGAGCGCGACAACACGCCACACGAACGTGGAAGAGACCTGCCCAGGTGGCAACGCAAGCAACAGCGACAGAAGCCAAATTGTCTTTATGTATGTGTTTGTGTGAGTGCAATGATTAATATATATATATATATGTACACACATACGTGTTTTCAAGAGTCATTTAAAATTTGATGTGCCATCAAAGGTAACAGTGTGATAAAAGCAAACAATGATATTATTCTACATACCAAAGAGAGTCTTATTTGAATTAAAACTGCAGCAAAGAACGCTTTGTTGCAACTTATTGATACAAACTTTGTTGGCCAAACAAACACCAGAAATTTGTTCGAAAGTCATATAATCAACAGGTAGATAAGCTGCCAATCGAATTGCTTATCAACTTAATTGGCATTTCAAGTAATTATATATTCATTTGACAAGGGAAACAACTGTGGTAAATTATTCAAACGTCATTGAAAATAAATTATTAAGTTGAAATTGAATAAACACTTTCAGTTGCATGTGATGCATGTTTCTGCAATCAATTTGGATGTGGATTTAAAAAAAACTTAATTGGGCATCGCAAACACGAATAATTTTATTCTGATAAAAAAAAGGCAACCAACAAAAAGAAAATGGTGTATATAAATACACAGATCAAATATATATCCACAATTCAAAGATTCAAATTATAACATTCAATTCAATTATAAATTCATATATATTAAAATATTTTGTTTAATACTTTAAATGACTTTAATCTAACAACGTACAATAAATTCAGTATAATAATAATAATAATATACACATAATCATGTGTGTGTGTGTGTGTGTGTGTTTTGAAGACCCAATAAATATAAAATTTTGGCCATCAAACTGAGCTGAACGGAAGTTCACAAAGTGCCACATAAATTAAGTGGAAAGTGCATAAATACGGCAAAAGTTAAGTTAAAGCATAAAATAAAAAAAGAGAAAAAAAATGTGTATGATTCTCTGATGTTGACACCGCCTCCGCAACAACTCTCACTTATGGTAAATTATAAATATGAGATGATATTTTAAATCATTGCTGTTGTCAGCTGATTGACATAATTGCTTTATGTTGTCTGCAGCGAATTGTCCAGAAAATCGAATTCAAATTGAATGATTGCGGTTAAGTACGCGATATTGGCGCCCTTAGGCAGGCTAGACTGTGACAGCTAATCAGCAGCGAAGCGAAGAGAGCCATTCGATAATATTGGTGACACATGGCAAATATATATATATATGCACACACATATATATACGAGTGTGTGTGTGTGTGTCTATCTAGATTGTGTGGGCACTAACAAATGTCGAGGGCTTACGCCCACTTTAAGGACGTGCTAAATAGTCTTTAATTTGCATTTTAATACGCAATATTCATAACGCACATCGGTGGCACACACGGCGCATGTGTAATATGCATAATACTCGGTTCAGCATAAATATGCAAATCAGAGGCACCAAAACGCCAACAATGCGTTGCATAATTATGCAGCTCATATCGCTTGGCCTCCGTTTTACACATGTTGCGACCTTCCAGTTGCAACTCCAGCCACCCTTTCGCCTGCCACTTGCACCATTTTATTTAATGCCCAGCAGTTAAGCAAGCGTGGGGTATATAGCCACGTTAATTTCAAATTAAATTAAATCAAGCAAACTCAAACTAAAAAGTATAAAATTGAGGCGTTTTTAATAATATAAGTTTATACTAAAATTTGGTAAATTCCTAACCTAAAAATGTATTAATATTTATAGAAATTTACCATATTTGATTATTTAAAAAAATATGTGGAATAAAATATTTAATTTGGTTTTTTTTTAAACTGAAGCTTTAAGATATATGATTATAGATTTTATTTATACAGTATATAACATAATGTTATTTTATTTAGAGGAAATCATCTTATAATATTCAAATACTTGAATTTTATTTGACCTGATTTGATTTTTTAATATAAAAAGAAACGTTTTTAAAGAGAATGAAAATTTTAAAGGATTTTGACAGAAAATACACTTTTTTTTTATGCCAATTCCCAGTTTTGTTATCATATCGAATGCCAAATAGAATTCTGTTGATATCACACACATCCTGCCAAACTGGGGTTTCTTCCATAATTTGAAAACAGGATTTTTTTATAGTCGCGTTCTTGTTTTTTTTTTTTGACTGCTATAGGGCAAAAAGTTTGTGGCTTGCTAAAATGGCAGTCAAATGGCTATGGCCAGAACCAGAACTCGAGAGAGCTTTACGGAAATTATGCATGAGCGCCTGAATGCCCAGGCAAGTGCTACGACACAGCCACCACCCGTCCCGGCCTGCTCTCTTCCGCTGCCCCCTTCCCCATCCCCATACCCTCGGCAATCGAAGCAGTTTTAACTGCCCGAATGGCATCCTTGACGTCCATCCGGCAGCAGCAGCAGTTGGCGGTGCCGCATCAAAACGAAACCGAAATGCAAATAATTGACATGGACTTGAGGTCCCTGGCCAGGAACGCAGCAAATGGAACAAAGTACCAAAAAAAAAAACGACGAATGAAAAAAACCATTAGCTACCAGTTGTTTGACAGCCAGCCGCAGTTGTAACGAGTATCGCTCACTGTTGCCATTGTTGTTGTCGTTGTTGTTGTTGTTGTCTTTGTTGCCCGCCGGCTTTGTCTCCAAAAACGGCCGCACCTCATTTCCGCTTGCCACCAATTTCCAGTCGCATTTGAACCTGCTCCACACACAAAAGCCACGTCGCGCGAAGCCAAAGGCAAATCATGGCACGCTTCGTTAGTTTCAAAATCCTCCTTCAATCCCCAGCCCCGCCCACACGCAAGGCTAGGGGGCATGGCCGCGACGTTGAGTCGCTGCGTTAAAGCAAAATTTCCCACTTTGTTTTTCTAATTAAATAGCAATAATCAACAAGGAGAACAACATTAAGAGAGAGCGACAGAGAAAGAGAGAGAGAGCGAGAGAGAGAAAGTGAAGAAGAAGCACTTTAAGTGCCAAAAGTTGTCGAATGTTTCCTAAGTCTTTGGCCACTGCTCATAATTACGAGCACTTTTCCAATTTTGGCTAAATTCATACTCGCACAATGGCAACGTGCTGGGAGGAGAGTGTGGGAAAGGGGCGCAGCGGGTAAAAAAACGGGGGAGCAGTGATTGAAATTTGCTATTGTTGTGCTTTTGTGCTCGCATTGCGCATTTTACATATTTACAACTTTTTTATCGACGAATTTTTGATGGCGCCAAATTTGTTGCAAAGTATTCGAGCATATTTTAACTGTCTGCAAAAAGTATGCGCACAAGTTAATTTACAATTAAGCCGAACGCGAATTTATGAACCCAAAATCATTGCTCATTAAACATAAAAGCGGACGCATAAACGGAACAGATACATCACAAGCCGAGTTCATAAAAAACCAACAGTTTTGTTCTTTTTATTAACTATTAATTGTGAGTTGAATTCTAAATACACTGAATAATAATAATAATAATAATAAAAATAATAATGGTAATAAAAATGACAACATTACAAGATGAATATGGGCCACATTGTGAAATTGATATATTAAAGCCGCAAAGTCCCGCGGCAATTGATTCAATTTATATATTAAACAAGAAGCCGCGAGCAAAAAACTGTTTTAATTGACATTTACAGCTACTTTCTGCAACGAGTGTTGTTGTTTAAATGAACACAAAATGACTGCTCACAAATTGAGTTTCATTTCCGCAGATTTTCAGCTTGAAATTTTGGGGATTTAATTGAATACACCCTGGAATATGTTGTAACGGTGAATGTGTGCGAAATGAAAAACGATTGCAAAAGTGAACAGTCAGCAATAGTTGTCAGTGGCAGGGACAAAAGGGGCAAGGTCGAACAATTGTGGCCAGTTAATTAAAATGCGCTTTTGAGTTATTCATATTTATTTGCGCCCGGCAGCCATATGAGAAATGCATTTTTAATACCTTAGTTGTGGACATGTGCATGCAACTGTATGTGTGTGTTTGTGTGCGTGTGTTTCGTATCTGTGGTAACTGCAACATTAATTGCTGCGCTGACCTTCAGGGCACCCCTTAGCCATCAGATGCTCTCATCCCGCCCATCCCATGCGAAGCAAGGGTAACTTACAAGCGACCTTCTCCAAAGAAGCTGGCAACAAAGCAAAGTCCGTCCTTGCCGCTGTTACTGTTTCGGCAGGACTGGCAGCTGGGTAAAGTTGCCCTTGCCATTGCCCTTGCTCGGCTGAATTTTGCCCGGCTGCCGCCCAGTTAGCAACCTACCTGCAGGCTGCAGGCCATTGGGATTTATGCGCTATAACAAAAGTGCTGCAATTTGTTGATGAGCCTGGGGGGCAGTCAAACAAAGTGCCACAACTAGCCACAAAAACCCATACCATTTTTCTACCCCCACCCTCCACCACCCCCTGCACCACAGCATGCTCAGCTTTCACTCAATCAGCAGGCTCAAGGCAAGTCTCCGACTCAGACACCACAGAATCCGATTCGAATCTCGGACTCAGTTTGGCAATTGTTTGAACATCTCGTTCAAATTTGTTGAGCCAACAGAGCCCGAAAATTCCCCACATTTTGATCAAAGACCCAAAACCCAACCACAGCACAGCCCCGACCAAACCACAATTGTAAGCGCACTTGAGACTCTTCGGCTGCGGCCTCCAAACGCAACGTTCTCAACCGGAATTTAATGCACTTAGTATCTTTTGCTTCGAATTGATTTTCGATTCTAATGCGCTGAACTCATTGAAAATGGGTAAAATGGGTATAATGGTTTTTTCCATGCAAAAGGAAGCATAAAGTATATATAATCTTGATCAGCATCAGTAGCAGAGTCGATATAGTCATGTCTGTTTCGGAAACTATAAGAGCTAGAAAGCTGATTTTGAACTCTGTCAGTTCGTAAATACCAAAAGCAGATCAAGATTAAAAAAAAATATTAAAATATTAAATTATTATTAAATGTTTTTTCCCTGTTTTTTAAGCATATAGGAGATATGCTTTAATTTTAAATTACTTTAAGAGCCTGAGCCACCAAAGCGCTGTGCAGCTAAAGTTTAAAGGTTCACGGTTCAAACCTGCATAGGGGACGGTCGATAATTTTTATTTGTGTTTTCTTTTTCATTGATAATTTTCATTCATTTTGTCCATCTAAATACTCAGCAATTTTAGGGTATCTCCCAGTCGAGCTGTCCCATCTAGCGCAATCTCAGTTGTTTCGAATTGTCTGTGCAATCTCGGTAAATGGGCTCGTTGCAGGAGTGACCTCGTTATTAAGGCAATTGAATAGCTAGAATCCCTGCAGGAGCACGTGATTTCAATTACTCAATGTATTGCATATAACAATTTTTGGAATACAATTTGCATCAAATCGCAGCTGTGACATTTTTCAGAGAAATGGCTAAGCAATAATATGAGTGCACGCGCTAGTGGCGAAACACAAGCAATATATTATCATATTAGGACTTAAAGTTGGCACTATATTATATATATTATATATATATGGAAACAATCGCTCAAAAAGTAGGGCTTTCAAGGAAAAACGGTTTTGTTTTTTAAAAAATCAGACTCTAACTAAGCCATTGAGAAAGTGAAAGGTAAAAATTATATAACAAACGGTTGATAAATGCGTTAGGTACAACATTTTTTTTTAAATACCGAATTTATCTGAAAAATAATAATATCGGACCACAATTGCATATAGCTGCCATAGAAATTATCGATCGAAAGGTATAATTTTTTATAAAAAAACTAATCACTTTTCATAGTAAATAAATATCGCAAATATTGAGTTTCTATATAATTTAGCATAGCCCAGGTTTTGTGTGCAAACTCAGTTAATTAAAACGGGCATCCTTCAAACGGCTGCAAGGGCATTTAATTTAAAAGATACCTGCTTCGATTTCAGCTAGCACGCAATAATTTCTCAATTTCAATAAATAAATATTAACCGTTTTAATAGAGCTGCAGTCAATGTGTGCGCAGCGAGCAAAAGCCAAGTCAGATGAACTTCAAACAGCTTTGCCTCGCGGGGGTCATCAGTCTGAGTTGAAAGACAGAAGAGTCATATATATACATATATATAGATAAATATATATTTGTGTCTGTATATATATTTTGTGAAACAAAATTGATGTGCCGCTGGCATCGTCATCGTCATCGTCATCATCCATCTCTGTGCAGCTGTCTTTTTGCCCTTTCTCACTTTCTGTCTCTCTTTTATTGTGTCTCTATCGGCCAAATCACTTAAGCGCACTTAATTATTTGCACAAGTTTCGCCCCGTTAGCCGCCCCCTGCATCCCCTCAGCACGTTCCACTTGCGTTACAATTCAATCGAAGCGAAGCCGAACGTCGCACAACGGAGCGTATGAGTGATATGACACGTAATCAATAAATTACGCCAAGCGGCAACTGGCAACTGGCAACTGGTGACTGGTTACTGCCGCCTGGTGGCTGGCTACTGGCAAGAGGCAGACAGTACTTAGTACTCATTAGGCCCACTACGTGTCCCAATTTCAGTTCCAGTTTCAACTCCGCCAGCGCCAAGGAACTCTCGTTGCTCTGGCAGGCGCTATCTGCTCGCGCCTAAACTTTGCATATTTTATGCATAATTACTTTTTTGGCAGCCTCGAGGACTTTGAATGTCGGAAAGTCGCTTTGCCGCTTTACGCATATCGCATTTTGTTTTCGCTGTTTTTTTGTTGTTGTTTGTTGGCGTTAGCTTTAGCGTCTGTTTTGACTCGGGTATTCGTTTGGTGTGCCACGGGGCGTATGATTAATATGCGTGAATTAAGTCAAATCGAATCAATCAAGTCAAATGTCGCTAACAGACAGACAGACAGCTGAAGGACGAACAAATACGAGTAAATCGTTGCGTTGTACAATGAAGCGTGAGATGTCAATTCTCAAAAACCGTGGCCAACTACAAATAGCAATTGGCAACAACAACAGGGCCATAATCTGCATGGCAAATGGCAAAATATTGCCTTGGTCTAAAGCCTTGCAAATGGCTAAAGGCGCAAAGGCTGTAAAGTGCCAACTTCCGGCCTGGGCTAATGCATGTGGGAGGTCAACGACAACAACAACAACAACAACAACAAAAACAAGAAGTACGGCAATATAAGCAACAACAAGCATCAGCATCAGGATATAGCACACAATGTGACACATACTAAACTTTTATTATACTCACACACACACACACACTCACGCACATTCGCACTAATGCAATGACATTTTTATTACTGGCCAAAACGCAGGCGAGGCCTTTTACTGCCCCAACAGCAGAAGTTGCCGCACACAATACACTCACAAGCACACACACACACACACTAACATACTCATATGCCCAAGTAGTAGCCCCGTTCGGCCAATGGTGTCAATTTTTATCATGTGCTCCGACCGTGAACCTAGACATGCCCCCCAGAAACGGAACACCGCCCACAACGCGCACATCAAAAAAAAAAAACAACAAGCAGCGGGCATATTGGCAATCTGAGGACGTATGCGCATTGATAAATTCAAATATGCAATTGTATATATAAAATATAAAAAAATAAATAAATACATTATTTTTGTGTAAATTAGATGATATTCTTTTTCTTTTTTATACCTAATTATGAATACATTAATAATTCATAATTTATATTAACTTACTATTTAAAAACTAAGTCACAAAGCAATCAAATTAAAACTAAAACAATTAAAACAAAAAATAAAGAAATAAAATAAAAAATATAATTAAACAAAAAAAAACTAAAAACATTTGAAAAAAATACAAATTTTTGATCTTTTTAATTACTATTTTTAATAAATAAAAATATAATGTATGTTAAAAAAATTTAACTATATTATATTAAGTAAATTTTAATTAAAGAAAGAAGTAATAATAATCTATTAATTTGAATTGATTAATAATTTATTTATTTACTCTATATACCCTTCAGCGTATAGAGTATAAATTGTTCATTTTATTTGCGCCTGATATTTTTTTTTTTACTTATTCGGCTTAGTTGGCGTTTATTTGATTTATGACCAGGGTCGCTAAGATTTTAGCACGAGGCCCGATCCGGTATTACCAATCTCGGTAGCTGTCGCACTGGTTAGCGGCCATATTGGCTATGAAATGAGGGCTGAGATGCCGCGCAGGGGCAGGGGCCGGGGTAGGTTGTGTGCTGACGATGCCGCTTAATTAAAATCGACGCCAAAGCCGCTGCCTAAGCTTGGCCAATTTGCTGACAGTGAAAATGGTGCTGGCATGGTGGTGGCCATCCCCGGGGAAAGTGAGCCGCCCTTAAAAGGCTTTTCCACGTATTTTGGTTTCGGTCCTAATTGAAATATTCAACGCAAAATACTAATAATTGCATTTATTTGCTCGAAAAATGGCGCAAAAACAATCTATGAATTTTGAATATACAAATTTCTCCCGTAGAGTCCTGGCGAATGGGGGCGTAACCGCGAACATGCCGCTTCACACTTGTATGCTTTTAAGGCGGGCATCATAATGCAAATATACAAGAAATTTTGTTGGAGAGCCCCCTCCCAGCTCCGCTGCCGCCTACCTGCTGACTGAGTTGACTGGCTGACGGTTTTTCTTAATTTGAATATTTTAATATTAATGAAAAATGTTGAGGCAAACTTTCTTTGGCTTTTGCTACCAATTTGCGGCTTTTGCTAATGAAAATTAAATGGCATTGCTTAAAAAGCGAGGCGTGCGTTTACCATGAATTATTGGGTGACAACCCACACCACACACCCGCACACACACACCCGCTAACATCGCACCATCTCGAAGAAGTAAGCTCTGCACACATAATTAAGCAACTTATAACAAGGGCAAAAAGTCAAAAACATTTAGAAACAAGACGCTGCGCTTTCACTTTGAAGTCAGACCGCGAAAACGGAAGGGGGGTGAATGCATCTTCACGGCCAAATCTCTTTTGTTTTTGTGAGCACAATTCACAAGTTACTCGTTGCTGCTGACCAGGTGAAATTGAGCAGCGCCTGGGTTAAGACCCGAATGCTATATACGATGCATAAATCAGTTCCAGCTGCTCACCTGACAGCTGTCTGGCACACACGCACGCACACACGCACGCACACACAGACAGAAGTGATTTGCATTCCTTGACGCCTTAGCTAGTCTCGGTATCGACCCGCATAATTGCTTGTTATTCATGAATTGGCCAAATGATTCATGATAAGCTTGTCAAAGCGAAATGTACATATTTCAAAACTTAGTCCTCATAAATATGTAACACCCACGATACCTTTTCAGCTTAATCAAGCCAACCGAAAAGACACGCACTCACACACACACCCACACACATACACAGAAAAATATATATGCCAGAGCTTTGGTCAAGCCATCAAACATTTAGCAGTTAATTTAAATGGCCTTAATTAACCAGATATGCGGGCGGACAGCACAACTAGAATAAGGCCTAAAACAACAGCAAGAAGAAAGCGGTGCTTAATTTGGGCAAAAGAACTTTAATGGGATAAAGTGACTATAAAATAATACTTTTAAAATTTTAATCAATAATAAAATATAAAAGAAATCAACATAATCAGCAAACCCTACTTGAAATCATGAAAATCGCATAG